>SJOL01009403.1:1692161-1756177 GCA_004794785.1 Opisthorchis felineus | reverse complement strand
ATTTCAAGTGAGGGTAGTCTGTGTTGAAACTAACCCAAAAATATGATGGATGCATTTCTCGCTAGTGGCTCACTTTTCTTGCTTGGTTAAAAATGCCATTCTATTATAGCTACTTGGACAAAGATAGATACGGTTAGGGGGCCATTTCCTAACAGTCTGAATCACAGTAGCATACAGTTGATATAATTCGATTCACCAGCACGAAAGCATGCCAGTACTGGAACAACTATACCACTCTGTATGGACATGCACACGGAACCGTTTTAAAACTCTTCGTGACATCCTGGTGTGGCTCATGACATGAAAAATGCCGAAAAAATCGGTGAGTGCATTTCTTCAACCAAAAACGAATTAGTTGTCATGGTGACTGTTGCAGTCATTGTGATAACAGAGAGCTAAGACATTAACTAGCACGAAATGGACCAACAGGAATCTGGGATACTACATATTGTCTTCTGTAGCGGTGTGTAGGCGACCCACAACCGATTCTGCCAACCAGGCGCGCTTTGTGGTATGCTGCAGATGTGTGAACCCAAATGCGAATGAATAATGTTTTACGCTTGAGGTTGTCCTTGCTGACCGTGGCTTCAGTACACTTTATTGCCCCCTGTTTATCTGCTGTTCTCTTTACCAATAACCCGTCTTTGTTTCAACTCACGTTTTTGCTTCTCCTTTTCGTAGGAACTGTTCAACTGCATTTTAGTAATTTTCAGACGCACTGGTCGTGTTAACAGAATACAAAGTTCACTGGTGAAATGCGCCACTGTAGTCATGTTCTTCAGCTACTGTAGCAAGAACGACACAAATGTCTCAGTGGTTCAAAGATATCCAGAAAACTAATGAGAATTTCTCCTGAAAACTCAGGTTCGAACAGTCTATCTCGAGTTCTGGTGTGCCGATTCTGATTAAGCCGTCAAAAAGAGAGGATGTACTGGACCCGAGATCTGCACCCATTCGACCTCAACAGCGGTACACATTACCTGCCTTGCCGCCATATGTATCAGGATCATCTGATGAGGAGAGTGAGAAAACCTGTTAGCAAAATTCCATTTGGGTACACTCCATGCGCCCGAATTAGCATGTTTGAACAGGCGAATATGCTGGTGTTCGAGTGATGTGTAGGAACTTACAAACATAGCAAAGGTTTGTCCAGTCTTGAATGGAAAGCTAAATTACACGTAATGCGAACGGAAAGACGGCAAACCGTTTGCTGATTTCGGTACGTGTTTTGGAAGGAAATTGCAACTTACTGAAAAATAGGAATTACACCCGAAACCGAGTGAACCGAAGGCCGTAGCTGCTGTCTTTTACTGCTCACCCAACTTTGGGCTTATAGTTGGAATATTACTAGTCTTGACGTCGACGACATTCAGCAGGCTATCAGCTCAGTGACTTCAGAGTGCGGGTGCGAGACGGCGTCAGCTAATGACCGATAGTGACTCACCGTGAGTGAGTGTGCGATTTGCTACTGTTAGTCGGGTGGTGTTCCGATAAACCAAAGTGAGAACATTTTAGCAGCTCACTGAAAAGTGAAAGTCTGGCAAGTTTAAATGTGGATTTCTAAAACCTTAACACAGTAAGAGAGCTTGTCTGAAATGTTTCACCACTTTAACCCCTAATAGGATGGTCGGAAATCAAAGAAGTTTAGTGAATTTAGCGATATACACCCATTTGCAAACAAATTTGTTTTTTTTTGCGAGAGACACCTGGAACCCAGCTGAATCTCTCGTTTGTGAATTTAGTTTTTTGAACAAGGTCTTTCAAACCCGTCATTCTCATGCGAATCGTGGCCACAGAAATCGTAACGAGGACGAATCTCCAGTCCAGGTGACACAGACAATGCTGGTGTCACACTTTGGTGCAAACCTTCCAGCAGCTTTTGAACTGCGCTTAACTTTTACATGTTTACAGAAGCGTACAGTATGAATTTTAACGGACTGGAGCTCCAATTCTCGCCTATTCACAGAACACTACATTCAACCACAGTCTTCGAGATTTCAAACCAACCTGTTCAAAGGTCCTTCGTTAGAACTCCGTGAAGGGCACGGAGCACGTGGAAGAAAATTCCGTGGTCAAACTACACATGGGATGTAAAGAGAGGAGTTGCAATGCCTACACTCTATCTTCTCATACTGTTCTGCTTGAAATCTATCACAAAGTGGGTCAACTGACAGACTGCAATTCAAATATGGTGCATACATTCCTAAATTCCCCAGGCGAATAATTCAGCAGATTTAAAGGGGGGATCGCGGGAAATCTAGACCCAGAGCAATGTGTTGGACTTGTTTCTGCTTATGACGCTGCTCACGTTCTGCTGTGTCCAGCAACAGAATGCCTCATAATGCGAATCTAGCCAACTACTCGCAACAGCCCCTGACTGAGTGCCGACCACCACTCAATGAGGCGTTGTCAAGGAAGATCTGCGCTATTTCCCGGGATCATAAAGGCACTGGCTACAAAAATTCCATCGGCTGATGATCAGGTGACAGTTAATATGTTCTTCGAGCTTACCAATTGGTTTGTACAGGCTTCTTTAACATATGAAGGGAGATTGTCAATGCGCGGCTGGGTAGGGTCAGACTGGAAAAATTGAACAGTTCGATTGGCCTTATACTGAAATGTGGGATCATGAAACCCTAAGTCGGTGCTGGAGTGGTGCTTTGGATACTCAAAGTACGACAAAAAATCCGTTACAAAGAACTAAGTAATAAAATTGTTGTTCGGTAGGGCATGATATATTCTGAGACATAGTGTAGTTGCAGTGTTCAATGAAGGATGTTATGATGACCCTGATTTTAAAATGAAGAATGCCCGACTTCATTTGCTGGTCTTGATTGCTATTCTGTTTGAGACTTACCACTATCTGAATGTTTCCCATAACATAAGTCAAACAAGACAGATCAAGGGAACAGTAGCTTTTCGATAGATGAGCTTGAGAGAGCTCAGCAGTTAAGGTGCGAACTTACTGATCGGAAGGCCCGTGGTTCAAACCCAACCTCTGCATCACGATTGACCCTGTCTGGCCTTAGGCAACCTGGCATTATCTCACTCCTCGTGATGCTTTCGGGTGGCATGGCGGCTGGTCACCGAAAGGCTGTTACAGCTGAAAGAGTATTATTTTCCGATATCTCTTCACCACACTCGGACATATACATATAGGACATAAAAAAACTGACAAGATTTAACAGGTTCGCTATCAAAATCGATTTGTTTAGGCACTAGCGCCCCTGTGGCCAGCTAATCAACCGATAGGAATTCATAACTCTCACCCTGTGTTGGTTTTGACAACTGATGTTTAATCCGACCAATGTTGTCTCACGTCATATAGTTTTAATCTTGTCGCATATGAGTGTCCGAGCCTGACAAAGATACCGATCCGTTCTGTACTTAAAAGCATTAGTTTCTATGCATGAGACACACAAGCATTTTACCTACTCCCCATGTCGTAATCAGTGAGTACGTTTCTGATCAATCAGCACCGGAAAAGTTCAAACACACAATTCATCAACCCGGAAAAGGAATAAATAATAGTAACAACAAAACGGAATGCATATGAGGATGAAAGATTAAAATCCTTAAGTAACTTGGTACTATATTGCGCGTAGCATGACTGTCTCTGTCGCACACACTTAGGCGCTGTTCTCGCATTATCATTTTGTGTAGCATGATTTTGATGTTTTTAACTTAGACAATGGTCTCTGAAAATTAACTGGGTTTGAGTCCATCCTCCAGAGAATCGATTCTTCGTCTCGAGCGATGCCTGTAGGAAGGACGTTGCGATTTATATGAGCGAGCTTACTTCTATCACCTAAGGTCTAGAAAATGGACTCAGGTTGAGAAACATAGTGTAAACTTATTCCTTAGTTCTTGTCACTTCGTTTTCTGTCGATCATTCCAGATGAGCCAGTTCACCTGAAGCTAGACCAAAGGCACGATTATTGGTTAACTATTTGGATGGCGGTTAAGTCATTGCCTCTGGGCAACATAATTACGGATACTGAACAGCTTGTAAGAGACACACGTTGGGAAGCATATGGCGAAACTTCAACACATTGAGAGTGCGCAAAACGCAGTTCACGAATCTTCAGGGACAATGTTTTGTGACTTATCTTCTCGAAGAAGCGAAAACTTTCAAGCAGAGCAACACCCTACAAACCAAAACACAAAAACCCATAGAGAGACGTTGAATCTGTGGCTCGTAGCGATCGCAACAGTTTGGCTACGAAGAAAAGGATGTGGATAGTTCTAGCTGGTTGCGGAAAATGTAGAATTCACTTTCACATCTCTCTCGTTTGAACAGTTCTGCTCTCGCGCTGGCGCAATTATTCTGGTGCGGGGATGTACTGGACCCGAGTTTCGTTTTTTACTAGAGTACAGTTGTTGGCCTTATAGTGGTTTGAACTCCGGATATCTGACATGCGGGGCGGGCGTGTAACGACTACTCCACCAGCGCATGCTGGGCGCACCTGAGTTATCACATCTGAACAAGTGAGCGTGCTCACGCTGTGAGCAATGTTCCTTTCAATTAGACTTCAGATCACAGAGACGCATTTTCCACTTCATTTGCCACCTAGGCTGATTTATATCAGAATGAGAAAACTTGAAAAAGTCTAAGCGTCAGCCCAGACGTAGCCCACATCGTTACACGTCTACTGGCATAAAGCCCAGGGATGAACTAATGGCTCAGACAGATTTTTCTGGGCCCAAGACCGCTGAACCCTCCTTCAAGAAAAGGTGGCCAGGAAGTGCCGTTATTTCAGTTTCACTGCTACTCCTCACAGGCTTGCCATACAAACACCTGTTGCTGCAACATGGAACTTCTCTGCTAAGATGGGTAAATTTAAAAAGTGATGGCCGGTTTCAACAGGATTGGTCTTTGGAAGACAATCCTTACATTGTCAAAAGATGACTCCAGTGGGTTAGTCAGGAACATTAAAACGTTTAAAGTCATTTAACAATGAAATACCAACTAGCGTTTCCCTGTTGAGAACAGCAATACGGAGAAACTAAAAGGACCGCAATTGCCTATTCTGTTAAGGACATCTAAACCGTCTTACATTTACTTTCGGGCCACAAGATATTCAGTGGAAACCAACCAATAAAAGCTGATTTCTTTCGGTGCGAATAAGTATATCATATCGCTGACCTCCCAAACCCTCAACATACTACCCCTTTCATAAGAAGAGCGACCATTGCTGAGGTTTTTATTTCTGAAAATTCAGTCTGGTGGTGATATCTGAACAAAGGTGTTTCTGATGCTAACAAAATCTTGCTCTGAACCAGAAAGCGCTCT
The DNA here is from genome assembly GCA_004794785.1 of Opisthorchis felineus. Lineage (NCBI taxonomy): Eukaryota > Metazoa > Platyhelminthes > Trematoda > Opisthorchiida > Opisthorchiidae > Opisthorchis > Opisthorchis felineus. The sequence goes on along the minus strand of SJOL01009403.1, from coordinate 1,750,884 downwards.
TCTTAGAAAATATGTCCGTTGATGGGGTGTTGTTCATGTGAAGCATGAAATGACTTCACAATATAAAGTCATGTAATTCGAATTAGTCTCATTCCAGGACACCAAAATAGACGCATAAATATTCGCTCTATAAATCGGAAATCAGGATTGTAAGCACCACGACGACCCGTCTTTCAAGGTTTCAGACGAATCACAATGCCCCCTTCACAGTCAGTATCCGTGAAAACAAACTTTAAAATGTTACATCTCGTGTTTTGCCAAGAATACTGTCTGTAGAGTAAGGGACCCGGATATTAAAAAATGAAGGAACTGATCAGTATGGCATGAGTAAAGCATGTCACCTTGTAGCTTGAGTTGGATAACACTGATTTTCCGCTAAATGAAATGGATTTATCTAATAGTTTTGTGCCCCCTTGGTCTTCCCCTCTGGGAAGACCAAGTCTGTTCCCTTCCGAAACGTGGTCGCTTCTGGGAGGTTTGGAGCCGTTTGAAGAAACACCAAGTAAAACTGGTATCTTCTGAGAACAATTCTTTACTGAAGGCTGTCATTCCAGAGGGCTGTCTGCATGTGGGTTAACCCACACAACTGCGTCGAATGTTTGCAAGTTAATGACATTAATATGCATAGTGTGATACCGTTTGAGGGTATTCGCGTTCAGGATTCTGCATTATAATGAAGCTGAAGCCAACCTTTTGTGACTTCATCTGTTCCATTATCGAGAGATCACCCTTGGCAGAATAGGTTACTTTCATAAGGCCAATGAAGCGTACTTGGGTGGTAAACTTCCCCTTATAAGAGACCTATACTGGTCGATCTCTTGAGATGGTCTCATCAGATGAGAACAACTATTTATGCAGTTACACTGGCCTAGGTCATTGAAGATTAGTTTCACCTTATCATTTTTTGCGAATGCTTTATTTTTATTTTTATTTATTTTCATTTTTGTTCAAGCAAAGTCCTACATGGTTATTGTCCAACTGACCAACCGCAGGATTATCAGTGTCCAAAAGTTCGTAGGTTGCAGTTATTCACTACCTAGTTCACCTCGTTTGATCTCACCTGCATTAGCTGAATATACACGGTGGTCGGCGCGCCATGACTCATGATCCATTTTTGAGCCAGGCTGAGCTAAGACAAGTGGGTAGGGCTGTATCGATCGCAATCGACATTGGTGCGTTTTTGAGAACGGTACCGAAACTTCAGTCGCGGTGGCAACATCGCCACATGTGAAATCACGGCTGACTCACTTGGGCTTTGTCCATTAATTGGGTCAGTCTTAGCCTGAGCCAAACAGTCGAATGGGTGGCTGGACCTGTCCGAGATCGATGAAATGAGCGGAGGGCATCCAATATGCTGACGTTGGTGATCCAAGACGAACTGCACTCTGTGCAGGGACGGGAGTGGGTTTGGCGATAACTGTGCTAAAGCCTGACACTATACACTGTCAGTACATTGCGACAGAGGTAAAAATGGTGGTCGAATGGCACCAGTGGCCGGCTCATGGCCTGAACCTGAGTGCGCAACATACTAAGCCAAATCCTGAGTTCTCATTTTGCAGCGCGTACTTGAAAACACAGTGTTGGTTCGGATAGATCTGGCGACCCTCATGTTTGGCGTGAGTATCCGGTTGTCTAACCAAGTACTACGACAACTGTTCACCATTTTTCCGGTTCAAGATCTAAGTGCTAGAAGAAGAGTCTTCCTCTGGCGCTTATTTTTTGGTATGGGAACATAAATGTTGACTATTTCTCCTGAACGATGAGTGATGAGTACGCAGACCCCTCAACACAATAGGGAAAACATAACGCAAGATATTGTTGAGGTTTGTAACCATGGCTGCTGCCGATGTTTTCGACGAGCATCTGTCGATGGGCATTTCACTTACCAATCTGGTAAAGGCTGGAACTACAGACAGGCAGGCAGTAAAACATGATTTTATTTAGTATCATTTTCGAGCGCCATGGAATCGCTTCTCCACTGGTTTCACGCTCCTAATCACAACGACAATTACGAAAAAACTCGAATGGAACAAGTGCATCAACCGGAATAAATGTGGAACTATGTCCGATTGAGTGAATTTTATCCTAGCTGTCCTCACAGACGACTGCGCCTTGCTTTAAGCTCAACACGCGTGGTATTCAGGTGAGGTATAATCTTAAATAGAGGTACAGTTGTAAACGACCACCTAGATTGGAACGATCGATGGAGTCCAATGATGGACGCACTGTGGTAGATTTCGATTCCGTAGCCTAAAGGTATACGCTTCCTCGCCTGACGAAATCGCAGAAAGCCTTCACTGAAATAACCAAATGAAGTATAAAAAACGGATAGATGTTAGGACCCTTGTAGGAATGTACAATCCACTTACATGAACATTCCAAAGATGGACGGTTTATGTGAGTTTGTTTGGCGAATATTTACAAGCAGTTTTTCTATTGAACTCAACATTGATATCAGTAAAAGTGGAGGAAAACCTTTGTATCACACACACAAGCCTGAACTCGAAGGTAATTTAGCGGTACTTTTCAATTGTGGCTGTCTTTCCAACATGGTGGGGATTTTAAATTCGGCACTGATTTTTTAAGTAGTTTGGTTAGGTTTCGTTGAGTGGTTTGCTATGATCTAGATGTGAGTCTATATGGGCATGTGCAACAATCTTGGTATGTTGTACCTGGCTTATTTCCGCAAAAAATTTGTTTCTACAGAATTATTACACATTAAGGTGAGCTTGAGAAGGACAGCAGCTGTGGCTTTCTGGATGGGGTCCTTTTTCCATCGCCGAAGATGGCACATCCCACCAAATTATATACATTTATCTTCGTCACGCAAATGTTACCTAGAGAACAGAACCAAGAGAAAGAACTGTAAAATCTGTTTGAACGTATCAATGCCATTCTCACCATCTGACTCACGACAAAGTTATAAATCATCTTTCGATTCAGGTGCTAATAAATGGCCTATGCATGTAATAGGATGTAACGGGAGGCCAACGGGAGTCTGTGTTTCTATGTGCTCAGTTTTATTCTGCTGTAGAGGTATTTGATTTTACTGAGTGAGCTTCATCGTCTATCTTCCACACTCAGTTTAAACATACCATATGTTTTCAGTAACAAGTGTGTTGGTAAACACCAGAGAGATCATCTTTCCATTTCCCTATTTCTGATGAAAATGTGTTTTGAGGGCCTTGCGAACTTAGTTAAGTAGTAGGAACCTTCACCTTCAGCGTGGCTGCTCCACTCGTGGACCATACCGGGCCACCTATGTCATTTTCAGAAAGCCAGAAGAACTGGCTTTTCATGAATCAAATCTTCGTGTGTCGGAAATCGCTCTTCTAGTAATTTTCTTATGTATTCTTTATCATGAAAAGCCCTCGAGTAATTTACCGAAATGATGGGAACTTTCATCTTCATTTTTTACTGATGTGCTGAGTGCTCCCTTCGGTAGCGAATGCCCCCGAAGACTGTCGTGAAAAGCGGTATTGCTTGCACACTCACGAGTCAAAAAAATAAGTCAGCTAACTGCAGTGATCCCATTGTGGCATCGTTTGCTGCAAATCGATCTACTGATAACGAGCCTTCTCTGCATGGCTCGCGTGGGGATTCGAGAAAACCCCATACTACAAAATGGTTTGCTCGAACAGCTGGCGAGACATGACACGGTCGGTGAATCCGTGAATGCTTCAAAACTAACTATCTCGGTGTGGACCGCGGCTCACACCTCGTACTGTACCTCGGTTGAAGACTATTACCCCTAGTGTGAATCCCGTGACGGATGAAATCCCGATGAACTGGTAGTCTAGACGGCAGACGAGAAACACATCGATGATTTGTATGCGTACGAAATTCTCCAATAAATGGATTCGAATTCCGAAGCCAGTATACGAAAAATTTCTCAAAAGTGCATAAAATAAAAAAGAAGCTTTGAATTTGAAGGTTTGTTAAAGTTCAGACCCGATAGTTAGAGCAGGATGTTTTTCATGAGGAACGATATGCCTGTTGTGAGTAGTTTTTCGGTTATACAGTTATGTTTCAAACCCCTGTTTAGCAGCGAAGCCATTTCCCTTTGACTGGTAAATTTGGCAAAACTTGGTATTAGGCTACGGACCCTGCGCGTTCAACAAAGAGCTAAGTTGATGATTTGGGCTGGTATTCTTGATCTTCGGGTCTACTGTATTTTCGAATATCGTGACCGGTAAGCCTAGCCATTATTATTTCATTTCTATTTGTTTTACCTTTTTGATGGAGACTCGCTTGGGTAACCACAACGTTGGTAGCCATTTTGAACGTATATTTTAGTGAATTCAACCCTTTTGTTCATGCTGTTTCCTGTCAGTAATATGTTTCATATTTGAAGCAAGTTTTCATGTGAGTCAAAGATAATGTGGCAAGGTGGACTGGATTATTATAAAAATCCATCTCGAGGTTATCAGCCGAAGCCTAAACTGAGCTGAAGGACTCATTTCGTAAAGTATTGTTTTATACACGAAACCCAATGATTCTATGATGGTTCTACGGGGACGCTCAAAGGAGCACTTTGACGAGTAATTAGCTAAGAGTCAACACCAGGCTTCTTAGTAGTCACACAACAGCTGGATAACAGCTAGTGAGGTGCTTACATTCAACCGAGGGGCTCTTTTCTGGTTCAGCTGTAGCACCTTTCCGGTGACTAGATGCCACGCTATCCAAAAGAAGCACGGGGGCAGAGATACTGCCTGGTCGCCCTAACCTAGACAGGAGCTGACGAGATGCAGAGGTCGGGTTCGGACCACGAACCTTCTGGTCAGTAAATTTGCGCCAGAGCCATTTCGAGCTCGGGCTCTTTTGTCCCTTACCGTTAAGTTCGAAAAGTGGTCAAAACCGAATGCATGAAAGAGTGCGTTCGGCAAAATATCTTTGTAGAGTTTTCGAGTTATTTCGGGACATTAGTAACCCCAAATGGGGAACTGATTAGCCCAACCATGTTCGCACTGTCAAGCAAAAAAACCACTGCACCCTAAAGACCTAGATTAGAGTCATTTTAACCTCGAATTCATCATGACGTTCTCATTAAGCAAGAAGGCTTGTTTAACACAATTTAAAAAATCGACTGTCGAAGAATAGCGAAGTCAACATTTAAATGGAAGCCGACAGATGTGGCTCTTTCCAACAAAGTCAGTCCACACAAACTTATTGCATCACGTTTCCACGAAAGATAATGTTTTTAGTTCATTTAAAGACCAAAAAAGAGCCCAGTAAAATGGGTATATGCTGATAATTTATTTGACGCAAAATGATCAATGTTTATTCGCTAGTTTTTTTTTACTACGATCATGCAGGTACCGTACACCACGAGGATGACTGAAGCAAAAAACAGGGTTGCGAACACGATTCAGGTGAATGATACAGCGAAAAGCTGTCTGTTACGAACGCTTTCACAATACAGCTCCTCAGAGCATGCTCTCTACGAATTCTGCCTACTGGTTCAGTTGGAATGACACTCAAGTTATCGGAGTGTGCTATGAGGCGAACAAGATTCCATCAACTTGTACAAGGTGTCATAAGCATGGATCTATTACTGGCTAATTCATTTTAACCTTAAGTACCTTCCTCTCGCGCGGCTTTCAGTGCAACACGAATGAATTATTGGTTAGGTGCTTGTAAACTCGATAATAAAAAATACGTCGTCGTGGCGATAAAGAAAGAATAATAACAATAATAATAGTAATGGCACAACATCGGTGTTCAACAGTGATGCTTCACCGCCTTACAACTATAATTCATATGGAAGTCTTATTATACAGAATAGAATAAAAGTGGATCGGGAAGGGAATTAGTGCTAGCCGAAGTGTCTACAACTCCAGATACTCATTCAGACAATCTGAACTGAAATTGACAGCAAGATGCTACTGATATTGATTAACATTCACATGTTGCAGCATCTTCAACCATGCACATGATAGGATTACGGGGACAGCAACCTGGAAGTCGAGTAGCACCGACAGCACCCGAACTTTTCGTAATCGGTCTAATACCCCCTCCCCGGGTGCCGAGACAAAGGCTCACCATCCCTCTGCTTGCGCCACTCTGAATTGGGCAATGAAAATAGCACTGTTTTCGGCAGTCGATGGTTCGGCATGCGCAATACGGGACTCAACCCTTGTAGCTTTTGTTGCGAGGTCATTGAATCAGGGTCGTCGACTGAAAACTCCGTTGCACAAACAAACCCGTCTTCTGACTGTCTCGTCGATGATTCGTAGGAACCAATAGCGCGAGCTACGGTCCTGAGACAACGGTTGTCGAAAGTATGAATACGTCTCACTTCGGATGCTCGCAGAGGCCATGTCTCACAGCCACATATCACAATAGCGCGTACTTTAGCCTTGAGATCAGGGGATATGCCACTTTGCTGTCATAGTATCCCAAATTAGCAAACGTGACCCGAACCTTAGAGATTCGTGCTTTAAATTCGTGGGTCATACTACAGTAGGAACTTATACAACCTCCAGGATATGCAAAACGCTCCACAAACTTCCCTGTCTCACCCTGGATTGTAAGTGGTCTGTCCAGTGACTGCATGTCCAGAAGCATCACCTTACACTTTGTGGGAGCAAAGCGCATGCCAAAGGACTGGATGACTTTGGTCAGTCCATTTAGAAACACCTGTGCCCTCTCCTCTTCGAAGATGAGAGCGATGTCGCCTGTATATTCCAGATCGACAAGGTTTTCGTCAGAAGCTATTTGTGTCAGAATTTTGAAGGCTTCCAGCTTTCCCCTCAGTCTCTTGTCGATCAGGAAATGAAATAGGGAAGGCGAGAGTGCACATCCCTTTCGGACAACGCTTTGTGTACGGAAGCTTCTGGTGAGCTTTCCATACATTCACACCTGTTGTAAAGTATGAGAATACAAGGAACTTATCACAACGAAAAACGTCCGGGGCATTCCTTTCGTGAACAGACTGGTCAGCTAAGTCGAGTGTGTCTTTGGAATACAGGAATACTGAAATTGTGAGTCGTTTATACGTATGACGTTGTTCTAACGCCAGATGGAGTGAGAAGTTGTGGCTAACTTAACCTCTGGCAGACACATTCCGTATGTTGGTACGTTGGCTAGCAGCATAAAAACATCAATGAAGCACCCGATTTCACTGTGAAAGTTACACTTTAAGCATCTCATCCCTCAACTTGTACTTAGCTTCAGTGGTGTCTCCTTAGGGTCACCTAAATACCCCATAATTTTTTTACATCCTGTCGTTAGAACCATATTTACAAGGGAGAGAGAAGTAGCCAGGTCCGATTGAATCTCTATATCAGCCTTTAGTTGCTTTATGTTCAACTGTTCACACACCATAATCATAGAAAAGTAAGACAGTGCCGATCAGATGGCATTTGATCTTTTCGCTGAGCTCGACCATTGGTTTGTAAGCTAATTACCAGAGAGCAGTTCACATTCATTGAACATAAAGATGTTGGAAGCAACCTTCCAATGGGTCCTGCAAACACCATCTGCGTGAATGTTGTGACCCTAATTTTGAGTCGCAGTTAGTGGGGACCAATTCACCTCATCTTCTACTCATTTTGCTGATTCAAATGATACAAGGTGAAGAATATCATACGGAACATGCATTCACACTCAGTTGCCCTAACTAATTCTTTGAGGCTTCGGAACCAAGCAGATTCAGAGTCCAAGCATTACTGGCATGAAATTATCCCTGTGGAAGTGCTGAAGGGTCATAAGATTTGGTTGATGCACTCAGCAAGTACAGTTATTGGCCACCCTTTGAAGTTTCCATGGCTTAATTTGAGCTTAAAGGCACATCTACGGCAGCTGTCCCAGTAGCTGTAGTAAGTGAACAGATAAAGTTCTGTGCTTCTGAGGGTGATGCAAACATCACAGATAAGTTGAACGGAAGAAAACAAGGTCTTAATTGCCATGAAAGACCACCCAAAGGATGGATACACTCCTTCACCCAGCCACAAAGATAAATAAGTGCACTTGATCCTTCCAGGAAGGTTTGATAAAAATTAGCTGGACTTATTGATAGTAAAGTATTTTTCTTGACAAAAACTTGATCAATCTATCAGGTCTGCCATTTTCCGTTCAACGCTGCTTCTATTGCGGCCATTTTTATCGAAGCCGTCATTTCGATCCACACCGTTTTCAAGTACATGCAGACTGTTAAAAAGGAAAATACATTTCAAGTTCCCAGGTTTCCACATTTCAAGACACTGTTGATGATCAAGATAGATTTCTCCGTAAAGAAACTGGCAAGAGATCGATCAGATACTCATTAAATGAACAAAAGATGACCCGCTTCTAGCCATTGTTTTGGTTGGCATCTCTTTTCCACCTTGCCGTCCACACGATTGAGTCCCGTCAGTGGTCAGTATACAGTAGTAAAACATTCAGGAGGGACTTCATCCTATCAGTGAAGTCAATCTATGCTGAAAAGCCGAAAAGCACTGTACAGCTGCTTCATCCTTGTCAGGAATCACCAGCAGTGCGCATCTCACGAAACTCGGAGCTTCGAACCCGCAACCTTCTGGCCAGTGGCTGAACACTTAACCGTTTGGTCAAGAATGGCTGATCAGCAGTGTGATTAGCTCTTACTTAGACAGGACATAGCGCCGCTCAGCCTTCAGTAATGGAAACCACATGACACGGTCACGTATTGACTGGCTCCTCGAGTATTTAAATAGATCAAAATTAACATATCCGGTCACTCGACCGCTAACGCAGTCGTCGCACTGCATAAAACTCATAGAACTACGGTGAACCGTGGCTGTACGAGCATGGCGCACCCTGTGAGTCCTAGTCGATGGATGGGAAACCTTCTGTGAATACTCTATTTTGACAGGATGTCTAGACATTTTCCATGAAAATACTGTGATGGAACACTATAGCAATATGCAGTGTGGAAATGCTAATAAAGCTGCTGTTTTGTTTCAACTTAGAACATTCAAAGTGCGAACACTGGGCACCATAATGAACTGTGTACGATTTTGGTTTCCTGAAAAATAAGAATCAAGAAAACACTACGCCAAGTGCCGAGAGGGTGCGAAAAACTGATAAATCCGACCCAAACTAAGGGGGAAAATAAACATGTCGTGACCTACAAAGCTCACCGTTCATGATCACTGAAAAGCGGCTTTTTGATACATCTGTAGACTTTCAGAGTCTTAGTTCCCTCATACATGCAGGATTGTATTGTAAGTCGTACTCTCTTGGTATCTACATATAGCCACCATATGCCATAAATTTTTCACGAGATTTTCATTTAGACTGTGTGTGAGCCAGGCTGGTCTAGTAAGCAGATATTCCGGCATAGCATTGGAATGCACAATCTGAACGGGCCACCCAATTGAGCTGTAATGCATTTGCATCTGTCTGTCTTCACCCTGTCTGTTTGTTTCACAGAGGGCGTGTTTTTGAATGATCTTCGGATGAATTATGGGTACGTTCGTTTTCTGTCTTACACCTGACTTCGTGTGAATACAGTTTTTTCACCTCGCGTTAACTCGGGTGCCAGTACCGAGCTGCTAAAGCTACCATTTATGGTCCAGTTGGACCTCCTTTTTGAGGATAAGCCTTGATGTCCTTTCCTATTGGGGAGACCACCGAAAATGCACTAGAACTCGGTGACACGTCAGACCGCCTAGGTATCAGCACCTCATCAGCATGGTGCTGCAATTAATCAACAGCTGCCGCGGAGCGCAGCCTTGCTCCATACTTTCAAACCCACACCGAAACAATGCTGCCAACTCAGCTGTACCGGTCGAAACCCACAACATATCCTCGCAAGGACTGTAGCGTCCAGAGCTTCCATTGTGACCGCCTCTTCAGGCACAGTTGATGTCGACGATGCAACTGGGCACTTGCCATGTGAATGCTGACCGGGAATAAAGTTTATCTGGATGCGGATCAATGTTTATTGGTTCACATGCAGTTGCACACTGCATCAGACATCACTAATGCCTCAGAGAAGCTCTAACAATTTCTCGACTGGCAACCTTTTCAAAAGGCATTTACATTCGTCATAAGGGCCTATTGTGGCTTGATCTGTTTATTTGATCAAGGGAAGTGTTGCAGTACGACTACCCATGAAGTTTGCGATGTATGCAGATCCAACCTTGATTGGTTGGAGTAACTTGCTGTGATTGAACTTTGGGTTAAAGCAGTCTGCAACCTAGTTTCTGTTTCTACAGCTTTCGAGAACACATCAACTAGACTGGACGACTTCAGAAAGCATCCGCCATGCCATCCACCTGCGCGTTGCCCAGAAACGCACCACCTATGGTTACGCATCCACCTTGATCTCGCTGCCGCAATCTATCATTTCATAGACTTTCTGCAAATAACCTGAAATCGCTCCTTACCGTCGACAGCTTCTGTTGTTGTTATCAATGTGTTGGATCGCACTTTCGGTCAGCACGACGCTTGAAATGGATCACAAGTCATATCTGAAGTGCTTGCAGAATTATGCCACCGACACACGATCGATCTGAACATTCAGTGCCTTATCGGTCGCGAAGTGTACAAAGCCAAGATGACCTTTCCAAAGGCTCCCGGGGCTGGAGGTTCGAGGGAATACTTCGAAGTTTCCGAACATCCCTGAATAAAGTCCTCTCTTAAAATCAGTTGATGCGTCCGAAAACCCAGTCGATGAATCACTTTTTAGTTACAACAGATGCTGACATCCACAGCCCGTTAAAGGGCGCATTTGAGCCACACAATTAGCGCTCGTTCCTCTTTCTGCTACCAGTGCCGACTGCAAATTTCTAGGGTGCATAATATCACGTCACGCTTCTCGGTGTTCATTTTACTCCTGATGTTGGCGTTATGCACAGCATGTTTGACATGAGCAGTTCACGTACACTTTGCACGAAGGAAAAGGGACTCTCGGGAATGAACTCGAACCGCTGACCTCCCTTCTACTGAACGGGCGCTCTACCGACTGACTCTCCTAAAACGTCCACCCTTCGTCACTCTAATGCACCTGAACTTCATAGCTGATTCGTCACATCTATACCTAATGGATTAACAGCTGTGTCAAAACGAGTAATGAGCCACTTGTGTGACTTTCGCAATGGGTCAGAAGTTGATATCAGTTCTGTAGTAATCTACGTAAGAACTACTCTGGTATCTGGACCATATCAACTTCTAGCTCATTGTGGAAGTCGCACACTTGGTTCATTGACCGCAATGGTATTGACAAATAAACCATTAGACAGTTGTGAGTCAGCTATGGAGTTCAGGTGCCCAAGCGTGACGGAAAGCGAGCATCTTCGGGTGGTCATTCAGGTAGGTCACTCACTCAATAAGCGGGAGGGCGATGATGCGAGTCCGTCCCTAGATGTGTCTTTTCCTGCCTTCTACGTTTATTTTGACTCCTCATTTCAGTGTCTGCCAAATCCCGTTCTAGTTCCTAGCAGTCACATTTTCTTCCCAAAAGAAGCAGTCATAGAGAAACTGGTTAACCTAAATGGTGAAATCACGAAATTCCACTTCGACAACATGGGTTATCTTCTGCGCGTAGTAATCCCCAAATCGGCTGTCTGCACCTGTCTCTAAATGTTGTACATATGTAGTTGACGCAGCAGAACGTAAAGTATATTTATGGACCTCCCGACTAGTCTACCTGAACGTGCCAACTACTGAACGAGCCGTATTGCATTTACATTTGTCTGCAACTTCACAATGTCTGCTGTTTTAGAGTGCCCTTTTTGTGTGAAACTTAAGTAAGATCGTTCTTCGTCTTATGTATGGCCTCGTTTTTAAACTATTAAAAGTAGTTGTGCGATGACAGTATTCTTGGTGCGTTAACTCGGGTTGCAGTACTGATCGGTTGAAGCAAATATTCGTGGGCCCGTTGGACCGTCATGCTCAGCGTTTACACCTTCACACAGTTAAAGCATCACCTAAACAGCAGCAGTCTAGAGTTTCATCATATATAGACTATGAGTTCGTTAATTGGGCGGTAAGGATTGAAACATTACCGCGTTGAGAAAAACACCTGCCTATCTTGCTCCTCGTGACGATTGTCATTAAGTGACCGCCATTTACTTGACTAGTACGGACGGACTGCTTTTTGTCCTGCAGAGATGACTCGAAATAGAACAGACCCTCAACCGAGACTTCGGCCAGTGGGAATTTCCATCTCTTTTACTCCACCCGTTGTAATAACGGGCCAAGCTACCTGGACCGTCGAAGATGGATTTTTCCTCACCACCTATTATAATATTTCCTAACAGATGACTGCAGCTGTGATATACCACCTTACTACCTGTGCTGCACATGTATTGCAATGAGCATGTAGGCTTTCTTCATCTCCGTATATTCCAGGCGTGGCAAACCTCGAAATAATCATCGAACACACTTATTGCCCAAGCTAAAGAAGCTCTTCAACTTCCTCTAGTTTGGCGCGGTTCTCAGCAGTCTTCTCTCCGCTTTTTTAATCAGTTTACGCGGTAACCTTTAGTTCCCTGGGACAATATATCGAGAGCCCGGAGAAGAGATCGTTAGCAAACGTTCTCGACCAGGCCATTTCAGTCGAAATGAATTTGCTGCACATTCCGGTATCCCAGTAGGCTGGAACTTCTCGTATTCCTACTTCCGACAGCAGTGATTAGCGTGCTGCAGTCTAACTGACCGAAATAAACTGCGTCTCTCAGCAACCGTATGAGTAGTGTCCTGCCAAGCAAACTATTGTTCTCTTCATATGGCAGAGATAATGTCATCGCCGAATATCAGCCACGATCGAGAACATTAGTATGCAAATATGAGTAGTTGGTGAAGCGCATCCAACTGGGGTAGAAGCAGAACATAAGGATGACGGAGACTTGAGTACTAGTTGAGTATGTGAGTACCGATTATATTGCTGCTCGTTGTCTTAACAGCGCTTCGAAGTCACTGTCAAGAACAATATCACGTTTTTTCAAGCTGAACAACAGGCGAACGCTGTACCAGGTGACGTATTCGAAATCTGGTTGGCGGTCGACTGGATAAAAAACGGCTGGCCCAAACAGCGCTCAGTGTAGGCAAACGCATGCGGGACAAATGTCCAGGCTAGCTATTCAGTCGATGTGGCTGAAGCAGCGAGCAAAGTCCCGTGATTGGACGTACGAAGGTCGTAGAGACGCGGCGGAGGCGCGCATGTTTGCTGGCTCATGATAGGCTCTATTCCACCCACATAATGGCCGCACGTGACGGAGACCGAATATTGCTTGCAGCCTGGCTTTGGACTGGCGTCGTGCTGACGTTCGCACATGCGGTATCCTCGCTACGAATTCGCCAATAGGAGTCTCGTGATCGATTGCAGAGATGGAGGCGGAAGGTCGCATGTGTCACCTCCCCTGTGCGCCTATGGTACTAGAAGTGGGTGGGTTCAGGCGTAGCACAGGCTACGCATGACGCCGAAGTATAGCGTGCGCATTGCTCGTCTGCGCCTCCATCCAATGGACCAAATGGTTTCCGTAAGTCATGAATCCTTATGGCATGACTATTCTCCGCGAAACAGTCATGAGACCACCTGAATTTTAGTGATAGTTCTGTCAATTAAAGAGTTAAAAATACGTTTTTTCGAGCATACATAACCGTAAACAACAAGACATCCGAAATATTTAATTCCGGGAACATCTTTCCTAATCAGGCATATTAATGGAAGTCTCGCAAATCCATTGCGAACTATTTAGGAAGTTCACTAATTTTCATGTGTGCAGGTCTAGTTGCACTTGTATATATATATACATGTATATATATATATATATATATATATATATATATGCAGTTTTGCCAAGCGAAATATACCATACGGCATGCTAATCGCCATGACATTCAAGGGAGTTACGTCAATTGCCCTCTGTTCTTTCAGCGGATATTACGTTTTTGTGAGAAAGGCTTGAATTGGACAGTTATTGCTTCTGATTTTTGATCGCACTAAATAAAGTGTGATCTAAGGTCTCGATATTTTAGGAAGGAAACGGCGTTGTAGCACAATGGGTTGCTTATGCGTGGACGGATGTGCCGATATTCAAAAACGCGACTCAGTTTTCAACCACGATTCGGAACTCGAAACTGCACTGCACCGTCCACCATCAGTATGCACATGAAAGTGGGTTTCGCGTTCCTACAGGAATTTGAGCATAAATCTGGTCGATGACTCCGCCTACTTTACTAAGAGCCTTCAGCGACCGTGTTACGTAAGGCAGCTCGTTAGGTTAACACTAAGGCGTTGTGGCCATCAATTTGATGACAGATTGTCATCAGAGTTATAGGTACGTTGCAGTAATTTTGTTGGAGAGCAGCTGTTTTTCTGTTTTTTTTTTACCGGTTATCCCAATCCCTGATTCGTTTGGTGTGAGTTCTGGGGGTCGTTAGCATACCAACTAGGGACGAAGTCGTCAACTTGATAATTGTACATCCGTTGAACGAGAAATCTGCAGCCTAGTGGGAAATTCAACCTTAAATTGGTTCCACGGCCTCATAAGTAGCGAAACAAAGGTTTCGTTTGGGTAAACCAGATTGTAGGAATTCTCCTAGAAGTCAACTCATCTGCTGTTTGTGGCATCATCCCTATTGATACGGATTTTCGGCGTGTAATTGCGCTGTCTGCGAATTTCCTCTTGCACAAGTGTTGATCGCGATGTGAGTCAGTCGAATCAAATCTGCAAGACACAGCTGCGCCCCTGCGTTACTGTAAGCCATTTGGTGGGCTCAAGTGCACATGATGCCAGCAGATGAGATGCATTTGACGGTGCACAGAACTTCAGGATGGGACGAGCGTTGCGAGTGTGGAAAACCTGCAACCAGAGGTGTTCCGAAGATATTGACTGGAGCCGACGGAGTTCGGCTCGAAAAGATGACACGTCAAAAAATGGTCAATGTGCACATTGGTCCAAGGAAAGTATCCACTAGGCAGTTCAGTCTGCGTCGGATTGGTGGTGTTTGTGGACAATGAATAGAATATCGTTGTTTCTACCACTGGAAAAAGCAAGCAGCGTACAACAGAACTAGTTTTATAAGCATTTGGTAATCCGGGGGTGTTTCGGGAATTGGGTAAATTTTGAGTGAGATCGTCTTGCTGCTGATCTTTTCCGTGCTAGATACGGAACATATCTTGGTTGATGATAAACTGAGCAGACTGATACCGAAGATTATTGATCCATTTGAGCACAATAAGTCTGTGAAATATAAAACGGCCAGTCACAGATCTGGAGAAGCCGCTAGTCCGTGATTGTTCCCAGCATGGGTTTCCCTGGATCACAAATTCCAGTGACTTCTATGCAGCGTTTTCGGGTGGCGAGACAGCATCCGATTTGAATTCCCGGAATATTAAATTGTCTGTTTTGAAAGCTAGGAAAACTGTGGGTTCTCACTAACTAGGTTGGAATCTGTGTGTTGAAAGATTTTGCAACGTACACAGCCTCTTTAAAGCTTTACCCCTCGATCTTTATTTACTCTCCAAAAAATAGCTGAACTTATGTTTGCTTCCTGAATCGCTGAGGCTTTTCGTCTAAAAGGTGATTGCGTTGTTCTTGACAGTTTCTTCCCGCACTTTTTACTCCAACCATTTTATATATTTTTATAATACAGAATCCAAAAACTAGCATTATTTAGTACAGGGCGTCCGAGTCCTTGTACCCAATAAGTCACCATGAGTCACGTGTAACGTACCACATGGGTCCAACCATGTCACTCATGATACACTTCGTTTCATGCCGATATCTTGTGTGCCTTTAAGGATAACATGGCGCCCAGCGTCATTGTGAGTTCTTCTCTACCCATTTTCATAACTTTTCACTTAAAGTCTCCCGAAACCACATTAAGTCCCCTGGATAAATTTCGAAGTCTGTTGAAACTGTCTTTGAAGTAGTGTGAAGCAGTCCCATCCCCGAGATGAAACTTAGGTTTCTTGAGGAAAGGATGGCTTATTTCGTGCGCACGACG
Organism: Opisthorchis felineus; assembly: GCA_004794785.1. NCBI lineage: Eukaryota > Metazoa > Platyhelminthes > Trematoda > Opisthorchiida > Opisthorchiidae > Opisthorchis > Opisthorchis felineus. The sequence goes on along the minus strand of SJOL01009403.1, from coordinate 1,734,963 downwards.
CCGTATACCTCTTTCCTCAGTTGTCAGAACACCAGATGGGTGCATTACTGAGGCAGACGCAGGTATGTTCTATTCACAACTTACTCCACTCGTCATTTTCATAACTGTTGGTATACGTGTGTGTCAAGCTGGCCGGAAGCAACAGCCCACTCTTATCTTCGCTAGGATGTGTTCACAATCCTACTAAGAACGCGTTGAACAGTCGAGAAACACTTCTGAATCTTGACATCATCGGGGAGGAGGCAAGCGCAAGAGGTCCCGTGGTTCGGCTGGATGAGTCAAGTAGTATCGCTTGCTAAAGCCTGATTGACACGAAAAGTCGGTTGATGGGTCTGTCAGTGATAAAGCCAGAGCCGAAATGCCGTTCGACTAGGCAGCCTACTCGGTACTAAACAAAACCAGATTATTCCATCTGTTTGGTTTTTCCGAGTCGAATCCAGCAAATATCGCATCGTTCGGGTTCCACTGACCGCCGAAACGGACTCAAGCAAATGAACAGCTCGGCTGTTAGCTGTGAACAACTTTCACTCCACAAAATAAGTACGGAGTGACACTTCCCGTAAGGCCCAATTGCATATGGCAGCGTCATATGGCGTATGGCGTCAGCGTGTTAGTAACGAGGTGATTAGAAAACGGGTATTTGGTTGTGCGGCAGGTACTTCAATCGGGGAAAACATCCAGCACCACCGACTACGATGGCTCGGTCATGTGCTACGCGTGCCGAAACACCGTCTGCCGAGACGAGTATTGTTCTCCGTGCCTCCTTCAGAATGGCGCAAACCGCGAGGTGGACAACGTATGACTTGGCAGAAGGGCGTGAAAGAGATCACGAAGAGTTTGGGTGTTGTTGGTGTTGTACGCCTTCCAGGATGGGGCCCCCGTGACCCCGCCTGTGCATGGCTGGAGACGTTGCAAGAAATGGCGGCTAATCGATGTCAGTGGCGTTCGTGCTGTCAGTTTCTTTCCAGACTGTCTGATTGAGCGCTTGGAGGTGTAGGCACCTCAGAACGCTTGACATAGGCCAGCACTAGGTCCCCTCCCTCACCCACTCTTTTTCTCTTCTTTTCACTCTAGGGCTTTAAATATAATTAGACGAACCTTATGGTTGTACGGCAGTGAAGCATCAGTGTCAACACTGATGTTGCTGTCTTTGATGATGATGATGATCCATCACTCAAGCACATCCACCAAAACTGCTGTATCGTATTTTAGGCTTCCTCACCTGGTGATGTATGCGCAGTCCGCTGATTCCTGAGGCGCGTAGATGCTTCGAAGCCACCAGTCTGGGCACTAGACCGCGCGAAAGGTTGTGTACACATACAAATGCCTCCAGACTAGGTGCACTCATCCCACCTGACCTCGCAGGCCTGCAGTAGGTCATGTCTAGGCGAGTGAGCCGCACTGTCGCCCGACTCTGTAGGGCTGACACGCAGGGGCCGGGCGCTGGTGGATACACTGCAGGTAGGTCTTGACAAATCAATTAGCCATCACGGTTTGCCTGCTTTCCAAGCCTACCGCCCAGGGCCCAGTTAGGGATGGCGCGATACAGTGATGAGGCTACTTCGTGCAACACACAAACATTTCAACCGATTGGGATGAAACTTGGTGCGCGTGTGTAAAATTAGATTTTGTGCGGTCATGAAAACGGAAACACCTAACTTCAGGCAGAACAAAGGTATAAGGGTTTCATCTAAGCACCACTCCTCGAAGAGCAGTTTGACTTCTGGCGTAAAAAAGAGGGTCCACTCATACTTCTGGGTCTTTAGCATAGAGATTTTCCAGAAGTCTTCTGAACTGATAATTCCTTCTAGCTAGTCCAGCGATGTGGACCGGTTTTTCACAGTCTCCTTCAGATTATGACAGGTATAAACCGTCCGAAGGAAGTGAGCAACTCTTCCAACTGTATCCGTATGGATCTCTGGCTCTTCAGAGCCATTACAGTTAAGAACATTTTTGTCAATAAGAAATGGATCAACAGTAATTTCACAATTTGTATTAGTTCTAGAATGGACCCCATATTTCTTGTCGAACACCCTAGTTTCCCTAACTGGAGCTTTCGGACGGCCATTGTAATCACTCAGCAGGAACAAATTCGTAAGCGCCATTTGGATTCACACGGTGACTTTAAGTTGGCGCACGTGATTACAGTATCGTGTGTGTACTTCCCAAACTGAATGCACGTTCCTGTGATCTTCATGGTTTGACTCCCCTTGATCTTTGGTGTAATTCTGATAACTTTTTTTTTTTTTTTTTGGGGGGGGGGGGGTCAGTCGTGCACTTTATAGATGATCCGTAGGAAGAAACTTACCGCACTGCGGAATCTGCAGAACTTCTTCTTAAGGGTACTAGGAACAACGCTTTCGTCATCGAAGCTCGATTTTGCAGAGGCGACTTCAGTTGCGTTGAAAGATGTTACTTCGTTAGTTGACGTCAAAGGTCTCCAGGCACACAGTCAAAAACATTTCTTGTTTCCTCGAACAGCGGATTGATTCCCCGCGCAATGCCCTTTTTTCATTGCGAGCACTAGTTAAGTGGTGACGGCGGATCTCTGAGGTATGCAGAAATAATGGTGGCTATCCCGAATTCTTGAACAGTTACAGGATGATAGCGTGAGAATATTCGCGAATCTTAGTAGAGATATCCTTCTTTAACTGGAGCTAGTCTATGCTGAAAGGCTGAGAATCAACGCACAGCTGTTTTATCTACATCGAGAGTCATCAGCAGTGCGCATCTCACCAGGGAGTCTCGAACCCGCGATCTCTCAGCTAGTAGCTTGAACACTCAACGGCTGTGCCACGAGCGGCTGATCAGCAGTGTGACTAATCAGCTGATCAGTTGAACAGTTGAATATTGGAACTACTAGCCGAGAGGTTGCAGGTTCGAGATTCCCTGGAATTCAGTAAGATTTGCATTAATGATGATTCCCAATAAGGATGAAACAGCTGTACGGTGATTCTCGGCATAGATTGTCTTCACCTAGAGGCCGAAAGCTCCATTAAAGTTACAGGATGAATCATGCCCGTGAGAATATCACGTTTGACTGGTATCTGTGTTTCTAGTACAAATTGCAACGGGCCAGTGGTGAAAACGGCAATTCGGCACGATTAAAATGTCGGTTGTTAGGAGCTGCTTGTAAAATCGCAACAGTTCCTAAGGCGACCGCTTCGCCGGAAACAACTTCCTTGGGACTTACTTATTGAGGTTTTCTTTGGTTTGCCAGTGTATAAGGTACTGCCCACAGGAATTATCAGTCAATTATGTGCAAGCAATAGCCGGTGATTGGCAAAAGTGACTGCATTTAGGCTGACTTCGACTTCCCTACTTCTCTACACGAATGCACAGCAGAGCGGCGCTTGATCCGAAACTATCGAATACGCATTTTCTTCAAAAGGGTCGCGCAAGTTTTGTATGCCTTATTGTTGGTGTGCAACTATTTGCGTATCTAAACTACCATTAGAAGTGAGTCTGTGTGAATATGTTCGGACCGCATACCAATGTTCACAATACTCCACTAAACAACATATACCTCACTCGGAACTTCTCTCAGTTTTTTAGAACTGACTAAGCGAAGTTATGATCTAGGACCCCGTGTCAGATGCGCTCTTTCTATCTACTGCCTGTATCCTGTCCTCCTGAGTGGACCTGTTGGCATGAAGCTGAACCCAACAGGCCACTTACCAATGTTACAAACGCAAAATTAATGTGCAAGGGCTTGCAGATGCTCCAGGAGATCATGGTAGACTACAGTGTACAAATTATACCCCCAACAAAAAGGTACAACACGAAATCACATAATTCGGCTCAGGCAAGTTGAGCAGATTGAATATTCTGCTCTTGTTTAGTATCGATTGGGCTGTGAAGCCTAGACTTTTCGGCAATGGCTTTGTCACCGACAGACCCATCGATCAGCTTTTGCTGTCTATTCGGCTTCGATAGGTGGCATTATTTGACCCATTTCACGAGTCCCCTGACTGTTTGAGTTCACTTCCCTTCCTTATGGTGTCAAGATTCACAGGTGTTCGTCGACCATCGCATCCTGTTCGCAAAAGAACTGATCAACTCCTACCGACAACAAGAGTCTGGTCGTACGCTCGGCCAGCTTGACGCTTGGGGGCGGTATCCGTTTCCGGAGTGGATTGGCGCGTTGAACTACGCCAATGATCTGTCGCGCAACGGCTTTGCGCTGCATCCCATGTACAATCTGAACTCTATGCACCCGGTGTGAACCCGATGGACTATGACCGAAGAAGGAGAAGTTCTGCAACCATCAGCGTGCTCGGTTGATGGCCCATAATCGTCAGGTCAGGTGGGAACAACCGAACAAATGGGACCCACAGTGTATGCGAAAGGTGGATGGTGGCCCGCACCATGTATCAGACTCCCTCAGTGTGCACACATTGCTAGCTTTTGTTAACCAAAAGTGTACACTGGTGGTCTCAGAAGACCAGTCCTGGCGCCATTTAAGGCTTGACACTCCGTGGCGTCCAGAGCTTTAAGGTGAGTCATTTGTAGGTATGTAGGTTAATGAATAAAATACAATACAATTAGTATGCATGAGAATAAGGTTGAGTACAACACAAAGTAGACGATATAAATCTAGGTTACCAATACAAGAAAAGAGGTAGTCCAGCAATTCAAACGGGGGCCTCAAAACGGTGAAAGAGTATAGCCATCTGCACGCTCAAATAGTAGTCTGTACTTGTCGACTCAAGTGGGGACAAATAGACAGCTGAGACTCACAGGTGGCCAGGTGGCCTGCACCGCCCACAAAACGCATCCCACTCACACAGATATAGCCACTTTTTCTAGTTTGCACAAAGCGGATCGTAGAGGGTCACTTCCACTACCGTCCTAGACTTCGCACACCGGAATCTACGGGTGTTGAAGGTGGATTCTTTCAGATATAAATAGGAATGACCTAGCTGTTGAACCCAGCACTGTCCGCTTCAGATGTACTGGGAGCCTGCATTGTTGTTAAGCCGAACCTAGAATATACCCACGTGGCCTTCGGTACTTCGCTATGAGTTGACTCGATTTGGTCTGCACGATAATGGTCATTGAAAGTCATTTCTGGCAACGTCGCGAACTTTGCTCACCGAGGTGTTCGGCGCATTAGAGCATTTTAGTTTGTCACGGAAAGCCACTTCTACCACTGTCGCGAATTTAGCCATCCGATGACCATAATAAATAAAAACTAATTGTTCAGCTACAACCCCCTTTCGGTGCATGGCTACCATGGCACCCGAGAACTCAGATACTGCCAGGTCGCCCAAGCCTATACAGGAGTAGTCGGGATGCCGAAGCTGCGCTGGAACCAAGGGCCTTCCGGTCAGTAAGTTCGCGCCTTAACCACTGAGGTGTCGTGAGATCAGGACGAGTAAACTTTGTTCTCCGGCCTTTCATTTGACATATAGATGTACACCAAGCTGGAATTCATGAGTGGAACCATACGGTGAAGTGTGTGTGTATGTGTGTGGGGCGTTGTGTGCGTGTCTTCGCAATGCGTTCATTTGGGTGTCTCGGCAACTGACGGAGGCGAAGAGGTGCTGCGCGTACGCTAGAGGTTTTCAAACATTAGGACATCTTACTTTGCTCTCAAGAAATGATAAAATTGCTGTCGACATGCTTTAAAGATTGCTTCAGTGTCCTTTGGAAATCATCTCAGGACGTCCTAATGTGGTTTTAAATTGTCTCGACAGCAAATTTAAGGTGTCTCGATGTCAAATGGTGCCCCAAGCGATGAAAATTTCTCTCGTGCGCGCAACACCGCGCACCCCCCTTTTTGACTCCGGGCTGTTCGGGCCACCCAGTGGATACGTTATATCGACATCACATATGCACACGCACCATCCACTTAAAATGCGATCCGTGGTTAGCCGCCGTGTGTGTCGCAGACTGGTCGCAATCAAGAGCCTATTGCAGCTGTCACTCGAGTGTGATCGGAAAACTGATGTAAACGTGTTAGACGACCCAGAGAAACACTGGCTCCCGATACCATGCAAAGCCCATGTGACTTGATAGGCTGGTGAGAGAGTTTTCGTTGGATTGTTGGGCCATTATTGGCTGGCAGTAACACGCCTGGAGACAAAAAAGGTGTGTATTTTGCTGATTGAGTGATTCAAACGTTTGTATGCTGTCTGAAAATCAAGGGGGCACGAAATCAGTTTCACAGGCTATTGGTTACACATTCCGCACTCGCACACTAGCGATGGAGCCGTGTGATCCACAGTCTGTACCGGCCTCTGTGACGAAAACAAGTGTTCCGTAACTTCGATTCAAGCAACATGCGATTGCACCGGAGTAAACATATGTTCTAAGCTTGAGCTCAGCTTACGTGTAATTATCCTTGCCACTTATTGCATACGAATTTCATCCAAGTGAGTCCACAGCAAATCCACCAATTCTTTTTCAATTTCATCTAAACCTGTTGAAGTGAATATCAGACACTAAGTATACATATACTGACAACCGTTTGGTTAGGAATTTCTGTGATCTGTACCTCAATCGAGAGCTTACTCTATAAGGGAGGGTAAACTGTGGCGGCAGATTCGGAAGTGCTGTAGGGCTGTTTCATCTATTTTTGATTGCATCAGAATTACCAATCCCAAGAGTCTTTAGAGCTGTTGCTACTATTTACCCTCCAGTTAATAGCTCAGCTGGATACCGTTCCGTCACGCGTAGCCGATCTGCAGTCTGATCATTTTGCACCTGGGCAGGGTAAATGAGCCATCTGCAATTGGGGCACTTTTGCGCGAAGTGGGAACACTTTTGTGATCCAGCCATTACATAGACTTTCAGAGATATGGGGTCAATGATGGAGAGGAGTGATTAAAAGTGGCATGTATTGATTATTCTGAAATGCTGCAACTTTGGCGGTACCGGAAGCGATAGCTCTTCCGCGCTTGTTCGGGATGACGCAAGACAAATTCCTCAGTGCTACCATGGCTGTCAGTTACTACCACGTCGTCAGGCTGGATGACAAAAGGTGTGCATGATTGTTCTACCTCCTCGAATGCTGGAAGTTATTCTGTACTCGAACCCAGAAAGTAGTCACAAGAAAGGTGGCAATACAAGTGTAATCTCCAGCCGAAATAACCGAACTACATGAATTGGAGGGATCGTCGTTCTCGAACCTAATGACAAGCAAGGTAAAACGTATAACAGTGAGAATATCTTTGAAACAGTGGAAGCAGAGGTAATTAGATTCCTTTCTGTTCAGTCTGATAGACTGTGTGCCTTTAAATGCCGTTGGTGTGTTTCACGTAGTTATTAGCCAGTACGTTCCTTTTGAGGAATCTCACTTATCTTTGAGTTAATCTAGGCTGGTATTTCGTAAGTTTCGATCTCCTCTCTCAGTCACGAGTTGTTTCAGCTACCTGCCCGCAACAGCCTAATTCCGATGTCAATAAGTAGAGCAAAAGATAAGCCTAACTTCAGCTATCTCTTCAGGAAGGGAACTAATCACTAAGTTACTGAGGGCTCTTCGACAGCCCATGATCGGTTTTGTCCCTCTGTTTCCGTCAACCTTACATTCTACTTCATATTTATTTGAAGAATATCACAAACGAGAGATTCAGTCGGATTTCAGTTGAGTCTGGGGTCAAAACCAAACTGGTATGCAAATGAGTGCATTTCAGCTATCTGCGGTATCCAGAATATCAGACAACCCGCCGGAACGGGTTGTGCTTCACGACATAAATAAAAAATGTGGATCCGCAACGTGGGTGACATCACATTCACGGTGGAGGAAGAAATAGTGTTAAACTGGCATTTTCGGACGTTCCCATCAGCAGGTTGCCGAATGGACAACTATACACCGAGGTCTACAGGAAAGCGACTCACACCGACCGAGTTCCAAGTTGCCACAAACAAAACTACATCCGAACACTGTTCAAGCGGAACGAAATTCACTGCATCACCACGGATTCCTGAAACAAAACACGACTTGAAGAATTCAACATACAATCAGGATGCAAAGGATTGTACTCCTTTATCTTTACAACGTTATGTACAAAATCCAATGCAAGGACTGTAGAACACACTACTTGGGACGAACAGGAAAGAAGTCATCTACCAGAGTGTACAAACTCCAACTTACCTTCAAGATACTAGTGATCTTCACTCGTCGCCGTGCATGGAGATCAAGAAGGATACGAGTTCAGCAGGAAGGGAATCTACTTGCTGACTGGGGTAAGAACAAAGGAACATGAATTCATGAAGATGCGGTTCTCAACTGAGAAATCCACCAAGAGGCACATTGATATTGATCCAATCTATCATCCTGTTAGGACAAAAGCACTCCAGAATCATCAAGCTCAAAACCATCCAAGAAACCAAAGGAGAAACCAATGGAAAGTGATACGAGAACAGAAAAATGGATGATGGTAACTACGCCACAAGTAAGACGCGGATCAATAACTCGGAAGGCCAAACAGCACGAACAGATGAAAGAGAACATGAACCCGTCAGAATTCAGAAAATCAGACCACAGCGCAACAATATTTGATAATAGACCTTCAGATCAAAGAGGGACAAACAGATGGAGGCAAGGCATACCGAAAAATAAAACGTAATGAACACAAACAGACATATCGAAATGAGGGAACAGAACCACTGAAATGTAGGTATCCAACGAGCCCATCAAATGAGGTGAACCCAACCGCAACGCAACACGGATTCTAAACGGACCAATCAGCTCATATGACAGCGGAATGTCTGAGAATCGATCAGGTTAGAGAAATCGTATACCCTTTAGGAGCTATATAGAAGCAAGTAGATTTAGGGGAATTATCCACTCAACCATGGACTGACGATGTCTCCGCGTACGGTGACGAAAATTTTTGCATGCTAATTGCCAAGCTCAGATCAACCACCACCTGATCAACGGCCAATCGGCTGTAGCCATTTTGATATCCTGCAGCCATGTCAGGAGCTGTCGTCGAAGCCTTCACCAACATGGGCTCGGATTACCTCACACGGATGAATATTGACAAAGAACACGAATACAAGAAAACAGGTTAAAGTTGCTTGCGGAAGAGATTTGTACAACGTGCACCATCATAATTATTATTGACAGCAACATCAGATGAGAGCACTGGTGTCTCATTGCCGTACAACCATATCAATTAATTTAATTAAAGCCTTAGAATGGAAGGAAGAAGGAAATGGGGCAGGGATGGGGACCTAAGGCTAGCCTGGAACAAACATCCGATGTGTCTACACCTCTAGCACTCACTCAGGCAATCTGGGTAGAAACCGACAGCATGAAAGCCACTGACATCGGGTAGCCGCCATATCGTCCAGTGCCTCCAACCAGCCATAAGGAGGGTCACGTGGGCCTCATCCTGGAAAGCGAACAGCACCCTAACTTTTCGTGACATCCTTCATTCCCATCTGCCATATCAAATTCTGTCCACCTGTAGGTTTACGCTGCTCCGAATCAGGCTCGGAAAACAGCGCTAGTCTCGGCAGACGGTAATTCGGCACGCATAGCACAGCCCAACCACCTTGCGTGTAATCCTGGATGCAATCTTTGAGTGAAGTAACGTCTGCGTAACCGAAAACCCGTCTCCTAATCTCCTCATTGCGAGTTCGTCGGTTCTAGCCGACTCCAACTATAGTTCTGAGACATCGATGGTCAAAGACCTGAAGACCTCCATCTTTGAAAAGAGTGGGTTGGACTTCGTCAGGAGCAGCAGCTCGGTGACGCCTGAAGGACATAAGTCATTCGCATATTTCTGAAACCGTCGGGGCTTTCAAGTTCATTGTCCGTAGCTGTTTTGCCGGTCGGGAATTTGGCAGGTCAACTGCGGTCGGCCGTTTGAATTGTTGAAAGTGTTCAGGCAGGCAATTCAGGCGCTCTTTTTTCACGAGCCGTTGTTATCGGTGATTGCTTCGCTCACCGGAGGCTTGTTTGGGCCCGTTGACCGTATTAGCTGGAACAGTTTGCTTCCATTACCAGAGTCTCTTGCCTCTATCTCTTCAGCTTTCTGGATCTACCAAGCTTCTCAATCCGCACAGATACTCTTTTTCACTTGATGTCTGACAGTTCGTCGGGTGGTATTTAACTCTCGGGCAGGAGAAATATGTGCCCGAGCTTCGAGCAATTCCAGAATATTGCTCGAGAATAAGTGCTTAGGTGCAGTTGTTTGAACCATTTCGCGAGCGGAGCGTCCAGGATATTGCAGGGTTGTAGGCAGTACCTTCCAGTAAGAGTAAACATCACGAGACGTTTTGTCCGAAAGGGACTTCACTAGGTTGTTCTGGTAGACTTGTTTCACAGCAGGGTCCAAGAGCTTCTCAATGACCAAGCGGAGTATTTTGCGCGCCGCTCAAAAAGCGCAGCAAGAAGCAGCAACGAACAAGCGCGTGATCCGAATCCATTTACGTGTTCCAGAGTGAGTGACAGTCAGTAACTGACCCACTTAACCTATGGCTAATGGCAATGTGGTTTATCTGTGTTGGAGGTTGGTTCTGCAGCAAAGCGCACCAAGTAACCAATTGGCTTCGGTTGTTTCGAAGGTTAGTACTACGCGGAAGCGGCCTACGGCCAGCACATAACTGCAGCAGGCGTTCGCCGTTGTTTGTCTTTCAATTTCAGTTCTAGGCGACCAATCAATTGAGCTTCGCCGGCGCTAAGTCCACCTACTTGCGCATTCATATCCGCAGCAATCACAACAGTATCTGAGCTCTTAGCCCGCTGCTAGAGTGCTCAAAGCGTCGTAAAACCTGCCTTTGGATGTATCAAAGTTCAAGGGTAAGCAGATACAATGAGCAGAGCGATTATCGGTGCGTATATGGGCTACTCTCATGAACGTTGTCAAACGAACCGCACAGAGGAAGCTATCACCGGGCAACCAGCCAACCAGGGACCCTTCAGCACGGCGACTTAGAAAAATACCAACCCCAACAGAACCAGTAGCAGAGGCTTTCTGGATCACCCGAGGTGCTCAATCAGAAACGAGCAGGAAGCGATAGGTGGATCGACTCAACAACCGTACTTGAGTTCTAAGTCCTCGTTTCAAACAGACAACACACATCAATAGAAAGCGAATCTAGCGTACGTGCAAGAACAATCTTGTCTGGCTGCGTACGTGAAAGGCTGCCAGATGAACTGACTGACGGGCTTTGAAGGATGATTTCGAAGTATCCGTGGGCTTGGCGGCCAAGTCAACCGTAGATAGTTCAGTGGTTAGTGCGCCAGCTTACGGACCGGAGGGTCCGCGATTCGAACCCAACCTCAGCATCTTGACTGCTCCTGTCTAGCCTTGGGCAACCTGGCAGTATCCCAGCCCTCGTGCCTCCTTCCGTTTGAACAGAAGCTAGGCACCCAAAGGGTGCTACAGCTGAACGATTCGGTTTGATTCAACCGTAGATATTGCAGTTAATGGCAATGGGTGGCGAACGCGTCTGTCAGTCCTACGAAGATGTTGCTAAACACGGGATGAGAAGGGGGAGCAAGAATATGTGAAAGAGAAAGAAGGGAGGCGTGAGCAATAGCCTATTTTAGGTTACCTGCCGTACTGTATGCAGCAAGTAAGATGATCCGGCTGATGGCACCATGTGACGACCGATGCGGCATGAGATTATTTGTAAGTGTGCAATTCATGGTTGTACAACATACATATAAACATGCAAAAATCAATTGTACTCCTAAAGAACCTTGGGCAGAGGGGAACATAAATGGAATTCTGTTCAACTAAAGAGCAAGAAGGTTATGTAAAAAGGCCTGCTGGGATATTTACTTGCCCTGGTTATTTGAATGTGAACGGCTTAGTTTACTCAACTTATGTTTGAACCCTCTTCGAGGCAATTCAGCCAAGGAATAAGGCTACTCGAGACTATCATCGGGGTTCCGTACTGCTTGTGGGCAAGCATTTTCGCTACCTTTATAAACCCTAATAGCGGGTGCCTCAGATGGCACATCAACAAATCGTTTCCCAATGATAGTCTCCAGTTACACGACATGGTGTCTACTTAATTGGGCATTAGATGTGGAATTCAACAGTGTTATTGCACTTGGCATTCGACAATCAATTATGGCAACTGTTTGATAAGTTGTTACTCTGTATCCCAAATACGTTGATTTTTACCAATTTGTTCATCCGGGAAACACTTAAAATGCGTTAATAATCCATCGCCTAAGATTTACTTCATTATTCCCCTCCACAAGAGTTTCACCGTGCTGTAGGCGTTCACATTCGTTTTGCCTGTTGTTCCATTGAATAATCGCTTTCTGAGGGCCAACATCCTTCTTATTGTGAATACGACAGCAGTTGTCCTTTGGACATGGTCGAAACCACCCTTAGGACAAGCCGGGCTATTTGTTTTTAAGTACTGAGTACATTGACCTCGATTTTGCTTCATCTTAGCCGAACTGAGCATTACTCACCAACTGAATGTCTTTCGGATGCATAAGAATGCATATTGACTTGAGTCAACGAAGGCACAAGCCGAAAAATCACGGTAGCCCTAGTTCGTATCCATTTCTATCTACGCAACAGAAACGATAGTAGGAGTTCCTCTTGTTGGGAAGAGGGTGGCCATGTAGTTTTTTCGTACACCCTACTTTCCCGAAGGATTCGAGGTATCGCAGTGTACTTTCATAAAGGAAACTACTCACAAAGTTGCTGAAAACTCTTCAACAGCGCACGACCGGTTTCGCCCTTCTTGGGGCTCATCAGGTAGGCGTAGTCCCCGAGTTTCCGTCAACCTTATGTTCTACTTGAACCCAAATTGGACTGATTTCGACAAATACACTCATTTGCAAATCAATTTGGTTTTCACGGGAGATTCAACTGAATCTCTCGTGAAAACCTGATGAGCCCCAAGAAGGGCAAAACCGGTCGGGGGCTATCGAAGGGTTTTCAACAACCTTGTGAGTAGTTTCCTTCATCAGAATAAGGGAGTTTAACACATCAGATCTCCCCTCAGTGCGCTTTTGCGTTTCAATACATCATATACTTACCCACATGTCTGTTACCAGACAGGCTATTCATTTAGATGGACTCGGACTTTTTGAACTGTTTTAGTAGTGTTTTTGCTCCATTTTGTAGCAATTCTCCACCGAAGCTGGATTGTTGAACCTACCGGGGTTGGGGGTTGGCATCTCAAACTGTTATAATTCGAACCGTGTGTACCAAGTGTAGAAGTGAATTTTCGAATTTCCTTCTTACCGTCCAATTTTTATTTCGCTATTATTGATGGAATGGAATCAAATCAAACCTCTTTAAAGAGCATTGGCACAGAATTCCAGAATTGTTTTCAAGTGCGAGTTGTCACTGCATGACTGACAATAACCGCAATTAACCAGATCATGGCTTTGTTCAGCAGCACAGGGTACCCTCAAAGATGCAGTTACAGTTTAACAAAATATTTCAACAGAGCTTATTTTATTTTCTTGGCCATCCGCAACATATTTAGTTTAAACTAAATGTCCGCGACTAAATGGAGAACATCCGCACGGAAATGGAATCCTGCATGCTTAGATAATTCCCAAGGCCTGTGTGATATTAAGTGGAATTTTCATCGTTTTCTTCTGTTCGTCAATGTTAATGGAGATTTCGTCCTGTAAGTGGAGTCAATTTCTTCCGAAAAGCGGACGAGCACTGTACAGCTGTTTCATCCTTATTGGGAACCATCGACAGTGTTCATCTCACGAAACTCCGGAGAGTCTCGTCCCGGGTTCGAGACTCGAGTTTTGTCAGATGCGTCGTACTTATTATTTCACTTACGAATGAAGCAGCCGTACAATGCTTCTCAGCTTTTCAGCATAGATTAGCTTCACTTAGAGGACGAATTCTCCATTCAAATCCCCATTCCCCTCATACTACCAACAGTTCATCGATGACGATCTAGTATACCAGTTGAAGATTTCGGAGGTACCGAGGAAATCATCGAACTATCCGCACTACCGATCGTGTGTTGTCCCAAAACTGAAAAATGGTAGGTATTTGAAAGCAAATACTTGTTGTTGACCGCTAATGCGTTTTTTGCTACTCTGACAGGAGTCAAACTTGACACAACGCATTATCTATGAAAGAACCTTATTTTTAGTGATAGAGTCAATCCTTTCAGCGCAATCACCAGTAAGAATGTAATCCATAAATTCAGAATGAGATTAGTCAATTCGTAACAGTTTGCCAAAGGCGAAGATATTCGTATATCGTGGAGAAAAAAAGAAGAGGACTGGCATAGTTTTGTACGACTTTATAAAATGAAAGGGATGGGGGTATTCATCTGCCTACCGTTAGCTGTAAGCTCAAGACAGCTCAATGTTAAGGCGCGAACTTAACAACTCGAAGGTACTTAGTTCTGCATATCGACTGCTCCTGTTTACGCTTGGGCGAACTGGCAGTATCTTAGCGCTCGTGCTTCCTTTGTGTAACATGGCTAAGCATGGCTAAGCACCGAAAGGGCCTTACAGCTGAACGATTATTATTATTATTATTGATTGATTGATTGATTGATTGATTGATTGATTGATTGTTACTTTCCAGTGAATGCAACATACAGACGGTTTACATTACACGTTCGTGAACTAATTGCTGTTGCCAATAGACATGTAACCCCAGAAAGCGTTTGTCAGTATGCTAAGGAGAAAAGGAGTGTCCGTCTGTACAATCATCACCAACCTAATATTTTTAATCGTAATGAAATTTATCGACCGGCTACGTGGTTTCAGCAGTATCAGTTGTTTGGCAACGGTCGAGGCGCAATTTGGTAAATATTTACTGATTTTTTTATGTGATAGCTTCGAACACATCTTACACGAGCGCAAATGCATAAATTCTTGTAGATTTCGAACTAATGGCTCTCATATATGTCGTTTATATTCACGAAGACGCCCTCTATACATTTTTTCAAGCGTCAGACCGGTTCTCTTGCCTCAACAATATTTTCCGGAATAATCGTGGTCGGAAATTCTCCTGGTATATTATAGGCTTGAGAATATTTCCCCATCTTTCAATGCCGCAGGAAGCATCATAGACGGCGGCAGGATTCCAATATGTTTAACACAGTACCGTCGTTGATGAACAAGCTCTATGCGTCATACGGGAATACACTGCGCCAAGTGTTGGCGTCCTTCAGCCCGGGGCGGATTCTAACCAGATTCGCTACTGATGTGCTCACTTTTCCCAGATCACCACACATTCGGTTGGTCTGAACTAACAACATCATCTAAATCACGAGCTGTACGATGTGGTGACGAATCGGCCCGTGTCGCCCTCGTGAGCACCGTTTTCGGAGTCGTTTGTTCAGTAACCCGTTTAACCATTGCTATACGAACAAAGCATGCACATTTGACCATATCACGGCGATCAAAGGCTGTGCCAAGATTGTGCTGAAGATCTTGTCAACTTCTGTCGTAACAACCAAGTGTGGACATGTGCTGTACGCTACAATGCCCACAAGCCATCAAACACTAGCATCTACATCGGATCGATTAAACGTTGGTACGAAGTTTTAGATTTATATCCGATCGTCAACTTTACTGTTTCACTGAGACCTGGTCGCGCCAGTTAACAGTCCTTGAGATATACCAAAGCTAATCCAATATTTGTTCAGTTGCTCGTTCCGATCCAGGT
Organism: Opisthorchis felineus; assembly: GCA_004794785.1. NCBI lineage: Eukaryota > Metazoa > Platyhelminthes > Trematoda > Opisthorchiida > Opisthorchiidae > Opisthorchis > Opisthorchis felineus. Next base: position 1,719,376 of record SJOL01009403.1, on the reverse strand, counting down.
TACTGTGTCACCTTACCGCACCTTTCCATACAGGGTCATATGGCAACAACTCATAAAACCAATATGAGTGTACAGCAATCGATGGCTTGGTAGGTAGCAGAATTTACATAGCCAACAATAAATTTGGCTTGGAGCAGTTGCTAAGGTGCTTCGATCGCGCCCATGTGCTTTACTGTAGGAGACTTCCCTTACTGGACGTGCATCATATTTGTCTACCAAATGAATATATCGGGAGAAGCCTGGATCGGCCAGTAGACCAGTTTGCATAGTTTCGTTCCATTGGGGCAAAAGTGTAACTTCGTTAGGTGCCTGGCTTTGAGAACTCGGTGATGTATTCATTTGACGGGATATACGGCAGCGGTAATTCCAGCAGTCCTTGAACTCGCTCGGGGTCTGGCTTCACCATGTTTGTTGCAACTTCGTAACGCAGCAAGCGAACGGTTTTGGCAGCATAGATGTGTTTCTGATTGTTCAGACTTGAGCGTTACTTTTCCGTTACAGTTGCAAACTTATGCGGATTCCTTCAGAAGGTCTCTGCCCCAAATTGTGACGCCATCAACATAAGTGAGCGTCCCCGGAAAATCTTCATTCGTATGAGTTCGTCAGTGCTGTGCTAAAAATAAGCTACTCCGGACGAGGTGCGACAAGGTAGATAAAAATTGCTAAAAGCTTCGAAAGCTGTGATGAATTTTATGCTATCTCCAATGGGCAACTGATGGTAGGCACTTCCAATAGGAACCGTATTAAAAACTGGTAATGTGTGTGTGTTCGAGATAATGGTAGGCGTTAAGGTAAGCAAAACGGTTTGTCATCTAACTATAGTCAATAAGGATGCACTTTTTCTAACGCTTGTTTGTTGTAGCTAGCAATTGGATTCTTCAGGGGGGACCATGATGGTTAGGTGATCATCTGCTTGACAAAAAGGTAATGTTGAGAGCGAATAAATTCTTCGTCTTCGGTAGTATTACCCAGATTTAGCCGTCATCGGCAGACACCCAGGAGCAAGATGTTCTAAAAAGTAGAGAGATTACACGCGCTACACTAAGACAACACAGAGAGGCGAAAGGTTATTTGCTATCGATTTGGGTTTCATCACTCCTGAGAATGACGGAAGTATGAAGAGATTTGGAAATTTTCACTTGAGATTTCGTCCTGTGGGTGAAGTCCATCTATGCTAAAAAGCCGAGAAGCACTTTTCAGCTGTTTCATCCTTATTGAAAGTCCTTGAGTCTCCCAAACTCCCAGGGACATTTGAGCGCGTCTTTTGCGACTCAATGAATTTGATAGTTGATCTACTCAGATAACCTCCAAAACTACCTATTAAAATAAGGATACAGCTTAACAGAAATAAGGCATTGGTTACAGTGATACGAAACAAAACTTGCTGCAGATTGGATCGGTTGACGATGCTTTTCTGCTCACCTCCTAGCCATAATTGAATTGAGAATTTAACTCGTTTTAGCGCAAAACTTAATTTGTTGGTTTCCATATACACCGGTACGGTTTATTCAAGTGCCTGTTTTATAAGCGCCACTTGGCATAAGCTCAATTCACTCGCCTCGTATTTGCAAAGAGGATTGCTACTCTGAGACCCGTGAGAAATTGACAACATTCTAAGAATGAAAAACGAAAATTTGAACATGGTTTCTGTTTTTGAGAACACAATATAAATGAATGTTTTTATCACCTGACTTATTCTTACATACGGATCGTGCAGTTATAATTCGTTGGATGATGTGATCTGTACCATACGAATCAGAAGTGCCTTATATCGCTTTGATGGAAGCGATATATAATAATAAGAATACTAATAATAATATAGTAAGCGTTCAGCTGCGGCACCCTTTGGGTCCAAAGCTGCCAAGCTACCCGAAGGAAGCACGGGGGTTGAGATACTGCCAGCTTGCCTAAGCCTTGACGGGAGCAATCGAGATGTCGGGGTTGGATTCGAACCGCGGACCTCACGATCGAGAAGTACGCCCCTTAACCACTGAGCTAGAGTAATAAATAAGCGAGAATCCTGACGAATCACATTTTGGCTCGTCAGTTGGAATCATTTATCATCCAAATCGGGGCAAAGTGGAGTTTTCGAGTCCGTTTCGTTCTTGGACAAGTGTCACGTGTTGTACTGACGCCTTGCATAGTAAGCAACCAGAACTTTCCAGCAAAACTCCGAATATTGATGACAGGTTGATGGCAAGCAACCGGTTGAGGCCAATCAAAGTGGTGTTAGACAAAATTTGGAAAGGGCTCGTAAACTGTGCACAGTAAAAAACCCAATGAATGCATAGTATAAATGTAATGTCAATTTGCTCACAACTGTATTTCGGGGTTAGGGTGCAGTTGAATTTGTCGTAAAGGGTGCGGGTAAGGAAAAAGGTTAAGAACCACTAATTTAGGGATATTTTTGCTTCAGGATTATTTTTTTCTGCAGGGACCAGCAGCGTCATTTTTCGCCACAAAACTAACTCTAAACTAGCAACAACAATAACCATCAGTGATGTGGAGATACCACAGTGTAACTTGCAGTCGTTGTTTGCTCCCTTGTTTATATTTTAAAAACCTTGGCGACCTAGTTCAGTTTGTTAAAAATCTCAACGAAATCGTTTGCATTCTCCGTCATCTATCGGAAAACTGGGGGGATAGATGGCTGAGTCTGTGTACACAAAATGTTCCCTCAATTTTGGACACCGTTTTTACAGTATTAATCAACCTGGGATTGGTAACTGATAGTGTGGAGACAGCGCCCTTGAATCATCCAAACTTACATTTCTGACGCTGTCGAATTTTCAGCTCCAAGACATTGAAGTGGAGTAATCTTTTTCTAATTTGTTTATGAGGAAGACAGCTGGTCGGAATGATGAACGTTCTATTGGAGGTTCGATATCGGAAGGAAATTCTTTGCGTGATCTGATACTCACAAGGTTGATGAAAGCTCGACAATCCGGTGGCCCACCTGAAACTAGCGAACATTGCTTATTGTGTTAAACGATGAGTATGAGTCGGTTACACCGATTGGATTCCAAGTGAATGCAGCTCTCAACAGCAAGAGAATTTCACTAAGCGTGGTCCAACTCGTGCTACTGATATAAAATAAGCCCCGAAAATCAGTCGGGAACACCAAGGTTCACAGTCCAGCATCACATTACTCTCCTGCCACGACTTCCAATCCCAGCACACCGGTCGTATGAGAGGGAGGGAGGGGTACTTAGAGTGGACCATACCTTGCTACTGCCATTTAAAGCACCCAGACGGATTGTACAGCTTTGCATCAGTTCCTAGTTGCTACGTCCGCCGAATATGTGAAAGTGTATCTGGCATCAAGCTTTTTGTGACTGTCGGGAGCTGACTCACCGAAGGTCTCTCTTCAAACGCGCAAGCTTTCTTTTCCCGTGAGTCCAGTATCCAATTTGCCAAACAACCCATCTGTTCTCAGAACATCAATAACCTGAGCCCGAACTTTATTGTCAAAATAGGCTGATGATGACACGTTTCAATAATTAAAAAAAACTGGTAACTGGAATGATACGTAATTGCCATCAATGAACAGATTTCGATGAATTCATAAATTTTTTTAAAACTTCGGTATGGCTTACAGCAGGTATTTGGGTTTCACCAAGTACTATCAATTGCACACTATTATTTGGTTTTAATCGGAGACTCGACTGAATCCCAGGTGATACCCTCGTTCATGATATTTAACTTAGCGTGCAAATAAGAGCGTTTGGCGAATTCCGTTCAAATGGGGTTCAAATAGAGCCTTGAAGTATCATACTTTATTAAACGTTGCGATAAAAGCTATGAGCTTGTCACGAAAAGCTCACTGTCGGTTTAACCGTTTGCTCATGAAATCAATACAAAGGAATGAGTTGGAAGTTGTTTCCACTAGGTCAGAATTATTAGTCGAATACAATAAACTTTAAGGCTGTCCCTGGTAATGATTATTATATTCTGTCACATAATTTATTTATCAGTGAGTGATGAAAAGGCACTTGGTTGGTGCCATACAGTAAAACTGCAGAATTTGAAAGTATTCGCGCTCTTTCTGCGAGCTTCTCGCCTTGTAGTGCTTATATTACACTTTGTGAAGCTTATTGCGAAGGAGAGTGGGATTCTCCTAGACCAATCGTGTGAAAGCGCCGTGGTACGTTGCATTTTACACAAATAAAAGGTGCGCGATATGCATGCAGATTTTCGCCAACTGTAGATGTGTTCACATTATTATTGCTATGTTGTATCTAATCCCTGTACATATGCTTTGCACTCAAGTAAGGTCGGATGATCGTGGTGGAATAATATCCTTTTCAGGTGCCCCACTATCGCAGATCATCCGGGACGAGGTCACTTGTTTCGACAGGCGCCGGTGAACGAGTGTGTTCCGACCAACTGACGAAGAAAGAAGACCGGCCGGTACGCCTGTACTTTTTAGCCTGATTTCCGATTGTCTGAGGTACCTGGTGAACTGTCTGTCGGTGTGAAATTCTAGATATGCCTTGCAATCCTATGCACGGAGAACTGACTGCTTCCTGGATTGTGGATAAGGGAAAGGTACCTTAACGCTTTAATGGCCAGAGGTCAGCTGTGAAAAAGCCAATTGTTACGATTACACCCCCTAACAAACGGCCGTGGTGTTACCAGATCGAGGCGGATTTAGACCAGGTTGGCTTGCTTCCTACGGAAAGCCGCTTAAGCCCAGTAACTGTTTCCGTGTAACTAGATTTCTGCATGAAGTCCCTAATCTCGAGGTTAATGTCTAGAGAAAGTCGTAGCAACAGCTTTGGCATGTTCTATTCGACGCAGGATCGGTTGCCATCTCTCCCGGAATATGTCAGCTCACCAAGCTGTCACCGGCTTACTTTTCGACCGACGAGACAAATGGCGTATGGGTTCTCGTTTGGCTTATAACCGGATGTAACTTTAGATTGCACCACAAGCATGTGTTGTTGCGGCCTTCATTGGACATCCTGGATAGTTTCCGGCCCTGCAACGGCGTGTGGATGACGGCTATAGTTACGGGCAGCGTACTCCAGGCCTCATCCTGCTCTCTTGCGGATCAGACTCTTCAGCTAGAAGCAATGGGCAGGCCCCTCCTAGAAAAGCCCTCCACTTCGGTGCAGGCAACCGGTTAATACTCTGGCGCTCGAAAACATCGTGAATACAGCGCCACCACAACGATTTCTCTCTTACTCTGCTCATAAACTCTACTCCCATCTTGCTCTTGGTGTATCTCTGTTTTCCATTCAGTTTAATCCGACTACTGATACTAGCCAACCAATCCGAGCTCTTGCTACCAATTATGTGTACAAACCACCACCTTCTACTCCTTTTCAACGTCCACGCACTGCCTTCAAAGTGGACGTGCTCGATATTGAAACCTCAACGCGTGCTCGTTGACAAGGTCGCGGGTTTGAGACTCCTTGGTGTCCCGTGAGGTGCGCACTGCCCATGATTCATAATAAGGATGAAACAGATGTACAGCGCTCCTCGGTTTTTCAACATACATTAGCTTCTCCTACAGGACTAAGTCTGTATTAAACCGATACCAAGGAAATGTATGATTTTCATCCAAAATCTGCACAGCAGGGCTTCTAATTTCCGCAAGTTCAAGGAGTAAATAATAGTCTTTAGATGGTTTGGTTGACCGCATTTTTCTTAATCCGACGGGAGACGAAGTCGGATCAGCAATTGTAAAAAGGGTGACAAACATTCCTCCAACTGTTGTTTTTTGGCTTTTCGGCGAATTTCCCAAAGTGTAACTTGAACGTGAAGAGGTTACACGCAAGTTATGTGGTGGTCCATCCTCGTCAAACCATCTCTGATGAGAAAATTCCTTCCCTGAGTTTTTTCTTCGTTGGGCAAGTGTTTGATAAGTGGAAGTACTTTCAACTGAAGTGCATCCACACGGTAATTTAAATGAATGCCATACGTCAGATTGAGTGAAAGGGTGCTGGGTATTTGAATCGACATTAGACCAGCGGCTAGACCACTCGATGCTACTTGTCAACTAAAACGTAATCTAGATTCCCATCAAGCACAAGGTGAATACACTTTCTAAGGAGTTTTTGATTCGCTTCATCAGTTTTTCTGATTTCATTTTTTTCGAATGATGTAAACCTTCATGTTTCCGGTAAGTATTACGGTTCGTTTTGGCGCTCACAAATATCTGAGGCATACCCTATATGATGCATTCAGTTTGCGATGAGGCTTGCGTCTCTGAACAACGCTCAAAGGCGGAACCCGTTCAAACCACTGGCTGCGGTTCCTGCTGGTTGTCAGTTTGTTTCTGGCACCATCAGAAGCTATGCCTTGTGCGTCGTTTCAGTGACCGAAGTCTTTTTCGCTTGGCCCCGAGATTTTTCGTCTGATCCTTTGACAGCTTGTTTTAGATACATGTAGCGTTTGATTTAACGATTGTCTTTTCATATCGCTTTTTTCCCATGTGTATGGTTTGCAACTATTTTTTTACCGCGGTGGCTTGGAGTACCCTATTTTTTCTAACACAGCGGTATCTCAGTTTAGCGTAAGCACACATTTTTTCAGAAAAAGAAAACGACGGGCTAATTTACAGCACCAACTGGGAATCGCATTCAAGTTCTCCTCTCCCAGCTGTCGCGTCTTCTATATCTGGGCCTGTTTATCGCTAATAGTGGTGGTACGGCCGTCGTAGGGATAGTCATATTCGAGTACACTTCTTTGGTTGGCCCATTGCAGCTGGAAGCTGCACATATAACCAAATATGAATGCTTATTAAACAGAAGCCCTGGAAATCACGAAACGGCCGTTCAGTACCCCACTTAGTATGACCGGGTGAAGCTTCATAAAAATTGTCTCTCAATCCCTATATGGATGTGGTGGACACCTAGTCTGATAGAGGTCAATCACAAAGGGCCTGATCGCCATCGGTCTGATAGCAGATGAGCGAGAATGAAGTTAACAGAAGGGAATATCTTCTTGCGCACCTAGCCGCCGACCCATGATAGCAATCAAAATTGTGATCATAAAGCATCCCTTTCACCATCGTCCACAACCGAGCCGACTCGGTGCAGCTAAGCCCCAGTAAAGGTGAGACAGCTGTCCACCGCCTCGTCGGTTATGGCTTGGTACAACATTTTGAAAAAGCCAGACTCGCTGTTTCTGTCACACAATGTTTCACATCTACACAAACCCATTCGTGCATACCGGGAGTCGAATACGCCATATGTTCTTTGGAACGAGATTGTTTGTGGACCATCCCGTACAGATATTACTCATGAAAAGTTCAAATATGACTCCCAAAAGTCTGTGTCTGTCCTCAACTGAAGCTAGAGAGTCGCGCAGTACCCAGAATTGTATATACCAAAGTACCATTCATTCTTAACCTCATATCGGCCATCTATACACCCCTGTCCGTATATCTTAGGATTTCAGCAAATCCTGTCAGAACATCTCGTTAATAAAATTCGGACATGCCACTATGAAAAGGGATTATGTATCGAGGATCCTCAATTATTCAAGATTGGATTCTGTCGCCTACCTTCTAATGCAAATAGCAACCACTTCGATCGCTTGGAAACCACCTAAGAGTGAGGAAATGTGAGACTCAGAACATTATTCCGTGGTTTGATATTTTGATATCCTAATAATGACGGAAAAGAAGATAAATACTCGTATGTGCGCGCGTGACCCACCGGTTTGCCCGCTTGTAGTGGTTAATTCGACTGGGCTTGGCCAATGCACCAGTCTACTGTTGCAAGCCGATGGTAACAGGCGAGCTTGAGGATACACAAGGGCTTGGACACTAACGCAGACCACCGTACAGCTGCAGTGCTGAACAAAATGTCGCCGTCACTAAAAGTGTAGTATCGTTCGACTCTGCCGTGCTTCACTGAAAATAGTCGGCTCGGATACGAGTAGCTTTGTCCTTCATAGTGTGGAATACTGTTGGCAATTAGTTTACGTGATTTCAGACTAAAGTCTCTAGTATCTTTGCCAAATGTGGTCCATAATAATACATTTAGGATTCAGTTAGGTTTGGACAAGGCATCTATCGTATACCATTCCTTTGTGCTCGGGTGTGCACTTGACGCCATGTCTCATGATTTAGAGGGCACTTGTTGGAACGAATCTTGGATATGTTGAGCTTAAATTGGGTTAATGGAACATGCTAAAGTTAGTATGGCGAATGACCGAAGATGGTGCGAGCAACTGTATGCAATCACTATGACGACTGGTGATCAAAGGGGGGGGGGTTACTATGTTGTAGCCCAATTAAGAGGTGTTCGGATCTTGCACAAACGTCGATACCAGTCTAACAGAAGACGCCTCAACAAATGGCTATTTTTAGCGCTAAGCTACAAGTGAATTTGAAGCAGAGAAGTTCCTCACCTGGGTATAGGAGAATTCAGATCTTTTGTGACACAGAAGAAACTGCTTAGAAGTTCCGGTATTTCCAATGTGTGATCGTACGCTGAACCTCTCTTCTAGTGAAAGCTAATCCCTATATGGCAACTTAAAACGGTTTAGTCGTGAACCAGGCTGGGAAGTTTTCTCAAGTTCTTCAAGACTGGTGATAATTTAGAAATGAACTGGCCCCATTCTTTCTTCATCATTCAAGCGATTGATAGTGACTGCAGAGTTTGCTACCCGAGACAAGTGCACGTCGCATGCCGCTAATCTTTAGCTCTCAAAATATAGTCAAAGTCATGTCTATGAACAGCTCGCCTTTGGCCGGAACTCATGGTGCTAACCCAGCGCTAACTAATGTACAACTACAGTCGTCCCTCATTGAGGAGGCCGCCTGAAGAAACCAATCAAAAGTGGTCTCTTGTGAGATGCGGTAGCCAGTGAAACGAGCATCACTGCCCAGATAAGTTTCAAGACACTAAACCAAGATAGAATCTTTTAAGGAGGCGGTCCGTTCATGAGGAGCAACTGTATTAAATGATCATATGAGGAGGGAGGATTACGACTGTCGCCATGAAGAGCGACCATGCAATCAGAACTCTAGATCCCGCGGAATATCAGTTGATATCGGCAGTTCAATCGACCTTATAGGCAGCTGCGGGTTGAAATAGGACGATTCTTTCGATCGACATTCTTCCACCTAAATCCAATAGCACGTTCAACAACGGTCGCCCTAAAACCATCAGCAACAAGTTCAAACTTACGTATCCTAGATGGAGTATGTCTTTGTTTTGTGCACTTATTTGGTCAGGAACGAAAATAAAGAAATGATATATCGGAGGAATGAATTCAATTCCTGCAGTCAACTGGGAGCACAAAAGTTTACTCCCTAGTCTGCAGGGTGATTTGACCTCGAAATAAGGGAAGAACACTGATTTTGAGTGGCATCGTTCACCGTAAACGCAGAGCGAACCCCCAGGTTAATAATCGTACTACAATCTGACGTGAATCAGTCACCCAAACAGTTCGATGTGAAATTGGTGACTGACGTTCTTCACCTGGATAGCAGTCATCACACTCAACGCTGTCGAAGAGGCACCGTCGCAAATGCCTATCAAAGCACACGCGGTGCGCCTCTGTTACGCGACGTAGCCATACCATACTTGAAACAGCGTGGCATAAAGTTGGAAAATGCACTTTCACATGCCACTGGGAGGGTATAGCACGTAACCTTACCCTTACTCGAATACCCCCAGTGCTTTACCTAAAGTCCCCAGGCATACTGAAGTTCCATAATCAGACAAGCACGGCCCCACCATCCGTGTCCGTCAACTTGGAAACAGTACGCAGAGTACACGCTACGCACCCCAGTCGCTGTGACTAATCTTGTTACAAAGGGCCTTTCAACTTGAGGATCACGTCGAAGACATTTTGCAGAGCTACCCGTTCCGGGGAAAAATTGGCTTTAACAATTTACACTGCTTATTAAAACGTGCGCGTACAACCAACTATCGTAGCCGGAACAAATATACCTAAAATTTTCTAATCATGCACGGACAGGTTGCCGATTGAGGTGCACTTATTCGTCAAGGTCAGTTTGATTTGGACGCACCTTGGACAAAGTGAATCCGTCGCACATCAGCGTGCTCATATCAAATTCACTCATCGGTTCAGGTTGTTGGAATTAGCGACAGCGTTTGGCGAAAGAAAAGTTTCATGGCAGGACATGGCAGTTAAACACAGTACTAACTACTGGTGTATTGCTGTCTATGATTGATTGATTGATTGTCATGGTGAGTAGTGGAATATGGAAAACGGAGATGGATATTTCGGCATGTCTTCAAACAATGCCGCAGTCGCTAATCCAACAGAACAGAAGAGCGAACGGAGAAATGATAGCGGAGAGCACAGGAAAGGTAATGCCCGAGAGAATAGAGTCTACTAAGGACACAGGTTCCACCAGTTGGGGTTACCCCAGGATTTCCAGCTATCCGAGATCATCTTGCATTCTTCATAGATGGTACGTTGGGAACGGAGTTCACGCGGGACAGTGTAGGTGTGTTCCACCGCTAAACCCTCATCGTCGGAAAGCTCGTTTGGAGTGGGTAACGCCTACGTTTGCTTTGAGTGAAGTACAGTTGATCTACATGGAGTCGATATATCCATCGATTGGGCTGATCTTAGGCAGCAAATTTGGCGAACAATAGTGGTTTATTCCATGTATGGGGAGCCATTTGGTGAGGATGAGAAAGGAACAGCGATCACTATGACTGGCAACACAAATAATTACACTCACCTTCAAATTCTTATTCAACCTGTTTTGCCGCCACTGAGGAGGCTAGGTGTGCGATATCTCAAGATCATAACTCACCTCCGCACCGAGTTCATGTCGTTCGAGAGTTTCATGCACATCATGAGTTAGACTCACCCTGGACACTTCGCCCACCGGATCTCGATCTCGCTGAACACGTATGGAACCATTCTGTATGACAAGTTAATGAAAGCCGGCCGTGGTATTCACTATCAGAACTAATCTGCACTTTGAAGGGAAATGAGAAATGATCCCATGGACGGCCATTCAGCAATCAGTTACACTGATGTCGAGAAGGCCGTGGGCTGCGATATCCAAAGCTGGACCGACGAGCCGCTAGTTTCATACAACCTGATAATGTGTAAGTTGCTCTTTTCAGGGTAAAAGTCCTTGGCTGTTTGTCTGCATTGTGTTTTACAAGGCATTGGTTTGTTTGCTCGTCTGCAATGTGACCCAAAACGTAAGGACGAGGAAATGCAGCGTAAATTGGGTTGGACGATCGAGCTATAGATTTGATGAACATGCTTCGAAATCCCTCAATGCCAACCAGTTAAGAGTAAAAGTTATCCGACTCAGTATGGTCGCAAAAGGCCCCCAATGAAGTGGACAAGTGCAGCAAGCGACCAGATTTGTAGGAGCGTACTATTCGCTTTAATGTGCATAACAATGGAGAGCGGACCATGTGCATTTGTCGGCCAGCGGTGGGTCTGTTTTCTCTACTTAGTGTAGTAGCAGATGGTGAAAAACGCCGTTCTTCACTCTCGACGTCGTAACTTCTGACGCACTAGATCACTGCACTATCTAGTAATGAGATTTGACACTCAATCATGCCAAGTTCTACTAGTCGACGGGGGAAACATCTTTCTCTGATAAAAAACTACGGGTTATCCACCTAAACTCACGCTAACCTTAATTGGTCGACTGCCTCAAGCGATGGAAAAAATTGCCCGGTTTTCCGGAGAACCGAACGCCTCAAATGGTACCGTGAGATCAAAGGCTGTAGACCTGGTTTATCGGCGATGTGCTCCCTCAACTACGGACAGCAGTACTGAAGGGGCGGAATACTGACTTGGGTTTGGTAAATGATATACTATGGTCTGATTGGCTAGTTACGGGTTACCTCACCCACCCCGTCCCAGGCATCTCTCTCCTTTAAGGGCGTAATCATAGCCACCCGCCAATTGGTTGTGGGGCTGCCGACATTATCGTCGGCTGGTTGTTGACTAGGTGGCTGTCGACCCACTCACAGAGATTGGCAACTGCCTTGCAAACGTTTCATCACCGTTGGAGGAGACAGTGCAGTGCGCCTCCTACCCACTCAAATGTGCACTGACGATATCTGGAGTGGTGACAAAACGCTTGCAAGCTACTTGCCAATCTTGGTGAACAGACAACAACCGGACAATGTCGGCATCCAGTTGAGATTGGTGTGCGCATCATACAATTCGCAGTTTAAGTGGTTGACCCATGGCGTTAATCAAAGAGGGCTTTTCCCAACGAACACGCCTTGGTTGCCGACAGTCAGACACCTTTTCGTCATTGTTATTGTTCTGCCCAGCATAGTAACTACTAATGGGGATTCATCCTCTAAGTGAAGATAATCTCTGCTGGAAAACCGAGAAGCGCTGTGTAGCTGTTTCATCCTTATTGAGAGCCATCAGCAGTGCGCACCTCACGAAACTCCAGGGTGTCTCGAACCCGTAACCTTCCGCCTAGCAGTTTGAACCCGGGAAGTCGCGGGTTCGTGAGATGTGCATAGCTGAGGGTCCCAAATAAGGATGAAACAGCTGTTCAATGTTTCTCGGATTTCAGCGTAGATTGGCTTCACTTAGAAGACGAGATCTCCATCAAATTTTTCAAATCTCCTCACACTACCAGCAACGTAGTAATTGCTGCTGTAAGTTAACCGTGGGGATGTGGCAGAAACAGGGTAGCAGCGCAAAACCGTCCCATATAGTAGCCGGATATGACTCTTGGTTTCCAGCACTGAGTTTGTGAGCGACTGGTGTGCTGTTGGGATGTTCTTGGTCACGCTGAGCTGAGCAGATGACTGTAGTGTTTCCCATGCAAAGATCGGTTGGTACGATCGCCAAACAGCGGCGATTGGCTGACCATGCCCGAAGCACCAGTCATTTGACAAATTTTGAGCGTTCGCAGTTCACTGGTGATTTTTTCGGTTTGAACCGTATATCTTCGTCTCGTTGAGACTCAGTCCCAAAGTTTGTAGCACTGGTTGACGTGACTAGCAAAGGAACTCCAGACTGATCGAAACAGGATGCTGGTAATAAGAAAATCGCCAAATCAGTGACTTAGGAGTTTTAGTTTTAACACGTCCCCGTAGTATTCATATGTCTCCACGGAAATCCTAGGATGTCTGGAGGTGGAGTTACGATGTCCTAACGAGTACTCAATCTGCCGTGAAACCAGAGCATCTCAATTTCAGAAAGATCGCATCATCACTTAACGAAAATCGATCTATGGACGAAAATACCCCCAAAACCAGCCCATGCATCCACACGAAATTCCGTTTTCACCCTTCATTAATGACAATTTTCTATAACCTTGATATTGGTCTTTAACAAAACAGTCACTGTTCAAATTAGTCTACATAGCGGTCCTAAACGTTATACATAAAATTTTATTGAACAATACACCTCAGTAGTTCAAACGGAACATCAAGAGTGTTCTTAGATTGCAGGTCCACTTTAACCAGCCGTCCGACTAACGGTCTGTCACAGTCATGTCGTTGCGCTCTGTTGCAATCGCGTGAGGTAACTTACAAGACTTGGGCGCAAAATGTTGTCTATTAACCAGAAGTCGTACATCGTATTATTTAGATGAGCCACTCTGGTTCGCATGACCAGGCGAGCCATGAATCCACATCCGACATGGTTGCAGGCTATCGACTGATACCGTCAGTCGGTGCAATACCGGTCCGAATGTGTTTGCGGACCTCGTGGGCTTGCAGGAAATTAGGCTCTACTGGACTGAAAGGAATAAACAGCCGTACGTGTGCACCCGAGAAAGCCTGCAACACACAGTATGTCTTTCATCACGCGACCGGACTCACCTCCCATAGACCCCAGGTACAACAAAGACCACTTTTGACTTGTACATATGAAACATGTACACAGATTACGCGTATATAGATTTTGTGCACATGCAAAGAACTAAAACACTCATAAAGGGAACCACTCACAAAATTGCTGGAAACTCTTCGAATACCCTGCCAACTGAAATGTGAGGCGGCCTTTGTACAGCACATTCAGTTGAAGAATATCATAAACGAGAGATTCAGTTGAGTCTCATGAAAACCAAATCGATATGCAAATTAGTGTATTTGTCGAAATAAGTCCAATTCGGGCTCAAGTAGAACATAAGGTTGACGTAAACTCGGGGATGCGCCTACCTGATGAGCCCCAAGAAGGGCGAAACCAGTTGTGGGCTGTCGAAGAGTTTCCAGCAACCTTGTGAGTAGTCTCTTTTATGAAAATACTCTGCGATATCTCGAATATCGTGCCAACTGAAATATGAGGCGGCTCTTGTGCAGCACATTCAGTTGAAGAGTATCATAAACGAGAGATTCAGTTGAGTCTCTCATGAAAACTAAATTAATGTGCAAATGAGTGTATTTGTCGGAACCACAACACTCATTATGTACCAAGACAGTGGCCCATTGAAATTTTTGCTGTGGGTGAGTACGAGTATGTGGAATTTGCATTCATATAACTCTTGTTTGAAGGCCCTCCTTAAGCTCTGGCGCAACTAGTCTGGTGTAGCCACACCAGAGGCGATATTTACCGCAATGACTTCCTGTGGTTAAGACGCGTAACTAGTGAAAACACAGTTTGGTGGTTTTATGAGATTTGGTCATTTTCAGTTGAGATTCCGTTCTGTAATTGAAGCCATTCTAAGATGAAAACCCGCGAAGCGCACACTACCAACAATCTACAATTATCTCGGGGGGGGGGGGGGGGAGAATAATTTCACAAGCCAACTGAAATTCCCATCTGAAAAATCGTGAGCCAGTCAATACGCAAAAGTCACTGAAGGATGAGTGGCTCTATATCCCGACTAAGTGAGAGCTAACCACACTGCTGAACAGCCGCTCGCGGCCTTCCGGCCAGTGGTGTTCAACCCTTCGAGTTTCGTAAAGTGCGAACTGCTGATGATTCCCAATGAGGATGGAGCACTGCGTCTAGGATGTACACTGCTTCTAGGCTTTTCGGTAGGACGAAACCTCAATTGAGAACACAGGTCGAACGGTGGGTGCATTACTCGTATGAACACGCATAAACAGAGGACAGGACGACAACAAAAACACACGACAGGTAGGAGTACAACCTGATTGGCTTGCCTTTGGATATGGGCCGAAGATGCACATCACCACACGCGTAAATATGTGGAAGTGTATGCACTAGACTGCTTTCCGACCCATCCGATAGGCGTTTTTGTGGACTGAAACTATCGGAAGAGTTTTGCTGATAATTACTCAAGTGTGGTTGATGACGGGTTTCATTTTCATGGTGCCACCCGTAATTGGTGTGACTGCGAAGCCAAAGGCCCTCACCATCAAACTTCCACTAGTTGTAGACTTGGTGCTTCATTTTTCATAATTTTGTTACTGATTTGTGAACGGTATCGGCTTTCTTTCATATGAAATACGTCCAGCGTACTTAGCATATTTTTTTTAGATGCAGAGACTGCCTGTGGTCAAGTAAGGTAAGCATGGAAATCTGTACAAATCGAGGAAGCTATGACAGAACTTTTGGACATCTTCAGGGCCTTCTTGGCTGTGTGCTACCTACATCACAGCTGACTCGCTTTGGGACCAAATTGGTTTATCCAAGGAACTGCGGAGAATTTCGATCACCATCCGACTTTTAGCTTGATTATGTCGAGCTGTGCGACCTGGCTTCATCATTTCTATCCCGCTGTAGAGGGCTTGATCTACCCAATCGAGTGGTAAAGAACATTCGACCTTTCCCCTATGAACAACGCCTGCCTGACGTACGGTCACATTCGGTCGACATGGGCGTAGTAGAGGCGACTTTTCTGGCCGCGCTGGTGTTAATTTGATTACAAGACATCTTTAGATTTCTATCAGGAAATCAAGCCGAGACTTGTTGAGCGTATCATATGAACAGCGGGTTTAGTGATCAGCTAGATTCACCGAATACCATTCTGTCCCCCTCAACTCACACCAACGTATGCGGGCTGTCAATCAGGGTGCTCATTAACGGCGCCAACGGACAATAGTCGTTAACTCAGTAGACAGGGGTGTGTCGGGTAACGCGTGAAGTCTAAAGTGTGATGATGAGTAGCGTCTTGGGTGGCTCATTTAGTGCAGCATCCATCCAGTGAATGAGAGATCGATGGTACGTGCCCAGTAGTATTACTTCCGTTTTTGCTACGTTTTAGTAGATTTCGCATTCATATGGACTTCGCGGGGTGAGGATACAGTATGTTAACACGGACAGTACAGAGTAAACGTCGGAATTGCTGCCGTAGTGCGATGTCCTTTACCCTTTATTAGTGAAGCAAATAGTCTCCGTCCGATTTTTCAGCATATTGACACTCAATTCCCGCTATTTATTATTGATCATCACTTTCGATTTCTCAATTTCATGGAAAAGCCGGTAACACACTGTGCCTCAATTTTATGTCCGTGCACAGGAAACCCTGGCGGGCGTGTTTAATCGAATTCAAGCGATCAACGGTGAGGTGTAGCCATAGCAACCTGGTTTGAGTAAATGCGTCTGCCTCTAAACTGGACGTAAACAGAGTGAAGGGAGCTAATCAGACAGAGAGGTCCGTTTTTGACGCGTAACCAGAGCTTACTATCCTATTTTGGTGTGCTAACCCGAGAGCACCCGTATCGGCCGACATGGACTGTCAGTTGCTCCCATTTAATTTACCAACAAACCATACTACTAATGAGTGGTAAAGGTAAAAGTGATTTACACGCCTCACTATGCAACGGAGTGGACAGGAAATAATGACGCAGTGTTCGGTTGAGGCTCACGGAGTAAAGAAAACGCAACAGTGTGAACCAGAATGTCAGACGGGAAGACAATGGAAACCTTACGTTTTTATTGGCTGGTTAAAATGAGGCTTATAAACGTCAAAAATTATGTACAGAAGATCAAGGTCAAGTTAGTTCTTGAGACTACGGGAGAATAGAACAAATAAATGCAGCACAATTATAAGGTTGCGAAACGACTACCGTGTTGAAAGGGCCCGAATCTACTTATCACACGCATCACAGGTATTGTTGACCCTCCAGAAGGAATCACTAAACAGCGACGCCATCAGATGTGTTCGAAGCCGAGGGTCGCGTGCGAGCTGCCGGAGGACTTAATGAGCGCAAAAGTTGACGACGTTGTGAGTTCGCAACATCCAAGGTGGCTAATAGGCGTTCGAGTTCTTGATTGGTCTTGTTCTCCAATTGAAGAGCGTCCTTCCTGCGTAGATAGGAATATAGAAGTGAGGTTCAATTCGGGATCTCACAATAAATCAGCAATGGTAAACGACATAAGCCTAGTACAGGCCTGGGAGATAGGGTGATATAAGCTATGAGAGGTGGGTGGTGGGATATTGCGGCTATTGCGAAGCATCCAGAACAATTTTCGGCAAGTAAAAGTGGTTAAAAAATGTCCAATTTACACAATCGACTTCCGTAGCACAAAAGCATCTGAAATCGTAGAGAAAGGTGTACGTACAGCATCCTCACCATCGTGACGGCAACAACGGTGTGAGAACTGGTGCCTAACTGCCGTACAACTATGTCAATTCATTTAGATAAAGCCTTACCATGAAGAAGAAGACAAAGGGGAAGGGAAGGGGGCTTAACGCTGGCCTATCATAAATGCCTGAGGTGACCTCGCTTTCTCACCCAGGGTATCAGTCATGCGGTGCTTGGCATTTTTTCGTGCTTGTCCGTCAAACTCAGAGTAGTGAGCTGACTGCCAATTTTCACAATGCGTGCGAATATGGACACTGCAACAGATCTAGTACGTATAAAAAACTCCAATTGAAGTGATTGTTTGTTCCGCCAATGCGAAGAACCCATTCGAAAATTTAACCACTTATGACGAGTGAAAAGTTACTTCCAACTTCCTATTGCCAAGCCCATGACACTTGGGTTTGAAGACGCTAATAATAAAGCAGGACCTGGTTAAACCTCTGAAACAATCTTGTCTTCTGACGGCGTCCTTCTATATGAAGTTAGGTAAAAGTGTAAAATTTATAGCTTTCGGCGCTTCCGTAAAGAAGCTCTAGAAGCAAGCACGTAAGTTTCAGGAAGTGGCAACTACAATGCACAGTAGGTAATGTGTGGGTAACACAGTCTCACAGTCAGTTGACTTGCATAAGATATCCGTAGCCATGGTTTTCGCAGTGACGCGCTCATTGACAATGTGTGCATCCGTCGTGGACGCAGCAGGCCCCAACAGGTAAGGGGGTAGGAAGAAGCAGGTCAAGGAAGTGCCGGGTTGAATACGACACGGGTTTGACTGGATGTGCAAGCTACATTAAATGCGACCGCGGACCAAGTGAGAGGCTCCCAGGGACGGATTCAGTCCGAGGGGTAGGATGTGGCGGCGTGAGATAAGTCAATCGAATGATTAGTATGGACAGCGAAATGGCAAATAACACTACTAGTTGATGTGAATTTGGTGGAATATCACAGAAACCTACCGGGTCTTTTCTAACTCTGTGTTTATTCGTTCCAGCGCCAATTTGTAACGCTCGTGTTCTTTCAGGAGGTCACGTTGGCGCGCACGGTTTGCGTCCAGCAACTGAGACCATGGAGTGGCCGCCAACTGCGCCAACTCAGCTGCAGGTCCAACAGGTAACGAGGCATCATTAATGGCTGCTAGCCTGTTTGCATGTTCCAGTTCAGCTATTTCTGGAAGCAAAGAGGATACCAGTGAAAGTGGGGAAAAAACAAGCAAAGGAAATCCTGCGCTCTTATCTGTTGCTGTACACGCATACAACTGTGATTTCGAGATTGGGTCAAGTCCGAGCTTGATACTGATAAAGCTGCTTGCCTTCTTCCTAACATGGCAGAAATAGGCAACTACCATGCTGGTTCAAACAATGAAAATACTAAGCACCCACAATAAGTCCAGATGAAGCCCAAAAGACAAGATGATACCGGGCTTTAATCAATATGCTGTGCCAAAATTTGACTGTGGCTCATGGTCTAAAATAGAGCAGCATGTCTGAAGCAGACGCTAGAAGTCGCAATGTAAAAAAAGACCGAGCTCCACTAGGCCCAGTTTGACGTCGATCAGAATACCAGTGGAGCTTAACTTATTCTTGTTCGTAGGGCAAACTGTCAGAAAAACTACGTAAGGTTACAACAACAGCAAACTATGTGGCCCAAGGTCAGTGGAAAAACGAAAAAAATGATGGTTTCTCCCTGATATATTTATTCGGTCGGTTGAAGTATAACCACTCCCGTTGTGAATAGAGCACACTTCTTTTATCTCAAGGTTGACCACAGCTCTCTCATTGAGTTGGCTGCAGGATCTTACAAAACTGACTATAGTGACTTCGTATAGTCCCGAATGAATGCCAAAGTGCTTCAGCACACTGCAATTTCACGTGTCCGGATGCTTTTCAACAGCTTTCGTGGGTATGGGATAGAATCTTTTATTTTATATGTATTGAACAGAAGGACGTAAACGCGTTTGCCTCCCATGCTAATTCTCGGTTTTCCCCCAATCTCCACCCTCATATACGACAGTTAGCGAAACTACATGCAGTATAGACAAAAGCCTCATCATTAATCTGACTGATAGGTACAAAAAGCGTCATGAAATGAGCGGGTTTCAAGTACATAGCGAAAAAGGAAGCGGCACTTACCCTTGTCCAGTCTTAGAAGACGGATTCGGTTCAGTTCTACCTCTTGTTCTTGATAAGCGAGCTGATCCTTAAGCTGCTCATACTCATCGGAATCTGTCAAGGAGAATAACAAGGGTATGATGCACAGTGTTCACATAATTAGGAACCCCGGGGTTGTGGTGTAAACGCTTTCAGAACAAGCCTAGCACGCTGAAAAAAAACATGCTGCAAGAGAGTATGAAGCGACCAAACTAGAAAGCTGATGGCGACCGGGAGTCACACCACCCGTCTCCATTCTCATGCAAAGTATGGCTTGGAAAGCACACCGAGTAGAATCGGACCGGTAGAGTGGCCAGTGATGGTGATTGCCGCGACCCGACTCAGTGTCTGATGAACGGGGCATAATTGGGAGTGGAGCTTCGATCAGTCATAATAGGAGATGGATTAGAACTGGACGCACTACTCTCTAGAGGGAAGGCATTCCCTTGGAAGGATAATAGCAGCGTTCCCCATCAGCCACTGTTTAGTGTGCATCTCCCTGAATGGGGATCAAACACAGTAGTACTCTCAACAAGCAACCTCCTTAAATGCAAGCGTAAACCACGAGCGCTTCACTACCGTGCAACCGTGTCAATGTATCTAAACAGAGTCCTTCACTGAAAAGCGGAAATTTAGAACATTGGGTCCTTTTTATCCATTCGAATAATACGGTAGGTCTTCGGGGTGCAGACAACTTGTTTCTATCTCTTCATCCGGAATAATAAAGACCGCCAATTTTGCACCACAAATGGCGGCCAATCATAATGTGGGCCGATCGGGTCCCGTTCTTGATTCCAAGCCTGCGTGCACAGGAGACCTCGACACACGCTAGTACACAGGAGTTGGGAATCGAACGAGATTGGTCCGGGATGTGGTTGACACTGTTTCACAGTTTTATTTCTTCCGATTTCAACTAATGGTGCAGAATTGATGGTTTTCAGTATTGCGGCTGAGGAAATAAAAACGAACTACCAGCGTTTCCCAGCCTTTGCCCTCTTACCATGTTATTCGAGAAAAAGAAGGATAAGAGAGAAGCCTTGTGCCAGTCTACCACAAACACCTGGGATGCACACACTTCCAAATATCCTGGAGGAAACGATTCTGTTGAATCCAAAAATATCTACTAAAGAGTGTTCTCTGATGGACTGCTGCCTTGTTAGCCACAGTATAGTGAACCACGCCTTCAAATCGACTTTCCGAGACCGTGATACATCCACCCAGTCTCAGTTATGTGAGGTGCACCAACCTTACACGCAAATGAAGAGGATGCAATAGCCCCTCAGCAAACAATAAAACCAGCGAACACGAAGGACATTGCTTATTTGGTGGACTACTGTAGCTCCGTGTGGTCTTTTCGAGATGGAGGGTTACTTCATAAGTTTAACGAGAATAGTCATCGCGCTTTCCGTGAATGAGTGATGTATATTCAGAGTACGACCTTCCAGTATCCTGACATTCAAGTTCAACGCCAAATTCTAGTCCGGTTTCTCGAACCTGATATCTTCTAGAGGATGCCTCTACAAAACTTCATGAGTCAGAAGAGGGAACTAGCAAGGATTTCGAGGATTTCGATCCCATTTCATAGAAGTCTTACCATAGCATTTATACATTTACATCTACATGGCGTTGAGTTCGTCCAAGCAGAAGCAGCCACTGTGGTTAAACGATGTTCACACAAGAGGTCCTATAGAAGGTAAGTTAGTGAAATAGTACCTAATTAAGCAACAATGTGTTTAGACAACGAACACCAAAGGTGCTTCAAACCATGATCGGAGTACATGACCGGAAAAATGGACTCACCAAAAGCCGCCTGCGAGCTGTTGGGAGTTCGCGCATCCTGTGCCACTTGTTTGGCTTCGAAGGTAGCTGACCGACGTAGCGACGGGCGTTTCTGAGCTGGCGTGGACTGTTCGCGTGCAGAGTTCCAAGTCGGCGGTGGGGAAAACGGACCGTGAAATGCACCTGAACCCGTATCACGGTAAGGGAGGTTTGCCGGAAGTCGGCTTTGGGATCGCTGAGTTGGGACAGATGGGTGCTTTTTTGCTTGTATCTGACTTTGGGTTGGACGGGGCGAGGGTGCCTCTAAACGACGTAGAATGAACTGTACATTGGATGGCTTTTCATGTAGGCTGCATTGGAGATATAGTGAAAGTTTCAGCGAGAAATTAACACGACGGAAAAAAGACCACTCTCTCTAATCTAGAGTTTTTCGAAAGGGCTACGAAAAACAACATCGGTGAGTATAGTTCAAACACAACAGGATTATGAACACATCCTTGGATTGATAATCTCGTAACAGCGAACGGGCTAGTCCTCCACCATAAAGAAGCTTTATCTGCGAAAAGAACTCGAAAAAGGATATTTTCGAGATTCTCAACTTTTAACATAACGAAATACAGCCTTCCATTTTGATGAGAAGTCTCTATCCCAGAAACCTTTTTGAGAAGAGTTTCAGTGGTCCACATTATTTTGCAACGTGAATTCTCCGTGCGAGCAACTTTCTCCAGAAAACGTTAAGGAAGACAAAAACCGTATGAGTGGTTGATAGTTTTAGCTGTAGCCTTAACAACAGTTCACTCACTATATGGAGCGAAGCGGACTGAAATGTGCTCACCCAAAACAAACTAGGTGACGATAAATTATCATCAGTGTAGGGTTGAATGGAACCCACATCCTTCCCTCAATATGATAATAACAATCGTTCAGCTGTAACACCCCTTCGGTTCCTAGCTACCATGCCACCCGAAGGATGCACGGCGGCTGAGATACTGTCAAGTTGGCCAAACTTAGACAGGAACAGTGGAGATGCTGAGGTTGGGTTCGAACCACGGACCTTCCGATCAGTAGGTTCGCGCCTTAACAACTGAGCTATCTCGAGCTCTATTCCACCAAGCCGCCCCACGACAGTCCAGTGCTTTTATAGATGGCTTCGCCAAACCGTCTGTTTCCTTCCAAGAAGTAAAGGTTGTGCAATTCAGTGGAGCAGAGTTGAGGACGTATCTGGTTTTGGTGTTTATCAAGTACGACGCATCATACACGACAAATGTATCAGAACGTATCAAAATGAATGCACAATTGCCCAAAACAGGATGGTCTATGCAAGAAAGTGCCTTCTTCCGGAAACAGAGATGATCCACAAATGGTTTATTGGAGTTCATCAAGAGAACCTCCAGAAAACCCAGAGCAGGGTGGGCGGAGAGATCTCAGAAATTACAGGGAAACAGTTCGTCCTAAGAGCCCAGGAGAGAGCTGGCGATCTGGTCTAAATGGAGCAGGTACAGATATCGTGGCCCAATGGCATTTAATCACAGCCTAATTTGGTTTGGAGTTATGACCAGAGAATATTACCATCCTGCACAAAACGGTAGCGCTATTTCCTTGACACAACACTCTACTTATGAGGTTGCTGAAAACTTGGGTTGGTGAGTAGTGGAAAACTCCTCGACCGTTCATTATCCGTTTCGCCTCATTGATATTTCCTTTTCTTACCTGAGGACAGTCTTATAGTACCGCATAATAACTGTTCTGCATTAGAGAACGTCTAGGAACGTTTGATCGTGATGCTTTGATTCAGTAGTGCTGGCTAACAGCCACTGATATGCCACTGAGAAGGGCCCTGAGTATAATACTGTGAAGCCGCTACTACGTAGGAGAAGATACTGGCACTACGTCCATTCAGTGCTCTTGGGCAGACCGACCGACAAGCTGCTCTTGTGTGTACTCTAGATACCTTGTCGACAGACATTTATAACATTTCTGAACCGCAAGTACAGGATCCAAGTTCAGTGTGATTGACTTTACGTCACCTTCAGTCTGAACGATAATTATTATGGATTTCAGGTGATCCTGCGACCGACGGATCGTGTTGCGCCGATGTTCGTATAGCCTTCAGTCTGCCAGCTGAGGTCTGGTTGCTCGACTGGATAACTGTGAACAAGCGACTCTGTGCCGCCCGATCCTTCACTTCCACAAAAAACCCGCACTGGCCGAAATACTGAACGCTCTTTTTTTGTCGCATCCATTTATTCAACAAACAACCATAACTTTATTCGGGGGAAAGGATACCTCCAATCGAGAGCTAACCACTTCCTTGTCCACCACTGGATTCATAATGGCGGAGGACTTCAATACAAGCTTAGGCGCCTCAGTTTATCAGAGATACGGTTTGGTGGTATAGGTAGTCGGGAAAAAAAGTGATAATGAAGAGCGATCCTCATAACTTTGTGCTGATCACTGATTGTTTCTGGGCAAATACTGGGTTTAGATGCAGTGGGAGCCGTTCTGTTACCTGGTTTCCTCCGGGGCTGAATAACCTTCAAGTCAAAGTGATCAAATGTCCACCAGCAACCTATGGCGCGGCTCGGTTTTGATTGGCGATCATTCAGGAATACAGAAGTTGGTTCAAACCACGCTCTCGTTCGGTGCAGATTCTCAGTAAATTCGCCGGTAAAATCCAGTAACGAGCCCCCGATTTAGCGTTAAAAAGCTTTGTGAGTCATAATTTCAAGAAACATACCAAAGCTTGCTATACCATGCATTACAAGCGGCCTTATCGGAGGACAGACTAACTGGAATGGGATAATCACAGCTACAAAGGACCCCGTAAACTGTTCGAGGCGCATGCACGAACCAATGGACATCAGAAAGACAACTGTCGCTGCCTGATGCGCAGTGCTTTTTACCTTCGGACTAAAGGCACAATTCGGCTGGAGGCTCGGTGAGACATCAGCTCAAACGTAGTCTGGGTGGACTGAGAAGCGTGGTGGAGCGAGAAAGTTCAGGAGGTGGAAGGGGTTAGTACAGTCGGGAATGAACGAAAGCTGTTTCAGCTACTAACCAAAACAGAACTTGGGAGGGTTTCCGTTTGTGAGTTGATCAAAAATAATATTAGAAAACTGACACATCGTAGATACCAGCGCCCAGATCGTTGGGAGGAATATCTCTAACCACAGTTTAGCTGACCACGCGTCCTTGTGCCTGTGTTTCACTCGACCATGGTTTGCGAGTTCAGACTTCCCAATACTTTTTGACGTACCAAAATACCTGACTCTTGAAGTACCGTCAGACTGCTGGGTCAAATGAGCTCCACCCAGCACTACTGAAGAATGGATATGAATCTGTGTTCTGCCCTGACTACCTTGTCTGCATTTATTGGGGAACGAGAACAGGTTCCAGGGAAGTATATCTTTATCTTAGTCGTCGTGTGCAAAAAAGGCATCTGAACCAACTACTCAAACCACGGGGCTATAAGCCTCACGCCTGTTGTAATACGGCTACTGGCTTCCCTAATGTCCAATTTCGGCAAATGTGATATAGGTCTGAGTGTGGTAGGTGGGATTCCCACCTGGTAGAAGGTGCACTGATCATATCTTTAGATTACACCAAATGCGTGAGCAACGCCACGCATACCACCAACTAATAATCGTTGTCCCTCAAATATGAGGGAGCCTCCACCCCCGGGATGCCCTTGGAGTTAATAAGCATTCTTCTTGTCCTTCGTTCTCGTAAGTCCGGTAGGGTAAGGGTGCACAGTGAAAGGACCAAAAGCTTCCACACAAGTGGAGGTAGTCAGGATTGTCTTCTCCTTTTAGTATCATGGAGCACTCATTCTCAGAGAACATGAACGTGGGTATAGAAATTACATCTGGGCTTGGATTATGCAGGTGATGATTGTTATTCCGCATAAACTACTCTAAATAGAATAGCAGAGGTGCCGCCGTGGGTCGGCATGCGTTGTACACCATCAAAGTGTAAAGTTTCACTTCAGGATTTCCCATCCCCATGTGCCCCTCAGAAATTGAGGAATGGGAATTTCGAGTTTGGTGATCAGTTCACACATCTTGGCACCTGCATAAGCAGATGCCAAGTGGGATAAAGTCAATGCTCGAGTAACGTACGTCATTTGTGGTGACAGCAACGAATTTCGATAAAGCCAAAACAACCGTACAGCTGGTCTTCATTTATGGGTAGGAAACGTGGCTCCGAGAACCTTAGCCACCATTGTCTCCGCAGCATAGCAGGACGTAACTGGTTGCAGTCCATACGAAAGGTAGCGGCGCTCAAGTAGGTACTTGGTAATGAACCAGAATCATGAGCACCAGGCAAACTTACCAGGTTAGGGTGATTGGGGCATGTACTATGTACGTCCAACCGCTGTCTACCAAAGAACGCGTTGTCTTTGTCCGAGGCCGTTGTTGGGGCAAGACATGACATGGCTCCTTCGCACTAAGTTCCCTCTTCTTTAAACTCTGCTAAGGCTTTTTTCCTTATGGTTAGGCACCAGTATGTATTGCTGGTGTAGTTCTGCCAATACTGATTTACCAAAGTATTACTATTTATATTGGTCAGCAAGCCATTAACATTTGGACTCCATGAGTGCCCTCTAGTATATAGTTACAAGAAGACTAGTAGCGGTCACTCACTAGGTCACGCGTCACAAACACTCAAATCAAGTAACAATTCCTGTTTCCACTTGCAACCTTAGCCGACAACATGTACACTACAAATTCTCATCCATTACGAGCTTCAAGTACATCAGGTCAAGTTATATTCATGTTCGTGCAATTATCAAACACGAATGGAGACTCCTCTCTTCACACTGCACACAATAAATAGGCGTGCAACTCAGCCCAAACACACACTCGCGCGCAAAGGACAGGAATTCAACCGAGCTCCACAAGTCTCCACGGACAACTACGGAACACGTGTAGCAGCTATACTGCAGAGAAGACGCGTCCCGCGTCCGGAACTTCACTCAGGAACTCTCAACAGTTGTCCTCAAATGACAAGTCACTTTTTGGCTTGTTCCCTTCTTGCATTGCATTTATATTCATAAGGTGCACTTAACTTTGTACTCTAATACTCAAACCTTACTAGTGTCTCTCGCTTCTGATATTCGAGCTCAACGCCTATTTACTAGAGCACTAATAGACTAAACAGCCGTGGATGTCAACTCTAGAGCCAAATAATGCGTATATGGCAACAAACAGGGGAGGGGGGAGTAGCACAAAATGCTTGCCAAGGTCGCACGCAGGTGTACCTACTAGAGTGTAATAAAACATGTAACCCCGCAGACCATGGCACTATTGGTCTTCGGAACTGCGTAATTATTCTGTATCACATAGCTTTCGTGAAGGAGTGTTTTCAAACAATTGACACGAAAGGTGCAACCGTTGAACTTTTACTTTCCCACCGAAGACTAAGGCTGCATAAGAAGCGGAACCAGAAGTGACAGTTATTGCACGATATCTACGAATCTAGTAAACCGAAGTGAGTAGCCCCTCCAGAGAGGATCGCCCTACGGGAATTGATAAAACCGTATGTTCCTTCATTCTTCGGTTGGATGCATCATCATCATCGACAGCATGACATCAGTGTCTCAACACCGATGCTTCGCTGCCGTACAACCATGATTTATTTGAAAGCCTTATTTTTAATTAAAGAATAAAGGTGGACGGGGAAGGGACTTAGTGCTAGCTTACTACAATCATTCCGAGGTGCCTACGCCTCCAGACACTCATCCAGGCAATCCGGATAGAAACTGACAACAAGATCGCCACTGACATCGGTTGGCAGCCATATCTTGCAGCGTCTCCAACCAGGCGCAGTGAGGATCACGCGGTCCCCAACCTGG
>SJOL01009403.1:1677775-1688762 GCA_004794785.1 Opisthorchis felineus | reverse complement strand
ACTCTGTGAGTGTCGCGGGGACACCCCCCAGTATAGCTTAATGGGTCGCTGAGGTGCGCAAACCGTCACACCACGGTAAGGTCCAGTCTCTTCGTGCAACTTTGTCTCTTTCTATGTCGGCCGTTCTCACTAGAATGAACACTTCTCCCATATCCAGTGACATTCTTGTCAAGAAAACGTGATAAACCAAAGGATGACCACCGTTCTGCTCGCATCACTCTGAATTGGGCACAGAAAACATTACTCTCTTCGACAAACGATGATTCGGAACGCGCAACACACGACCAGACCATTACAGCTTCTAGTACTGGACAAGTTCTTCGCTTGAAATCCCTGTTGCACAACCGAACGTCCATTTTCTGATTGTATGGTTGCGGATTCGCCAATTCCAGATTACACGAGCTACGGTACTTAGAAAAGTCGTCGGAGACCTGAACACGTCTCAGTACCGCTGCTCACAGAGGCCACGTCTCACAGCCATACATAAAAACAGCCCCTACTGTAGCCTGGATACCCACGTCCCTTGAGATTCAGGGATATATCGCTTTGACGCCACAGGTGTCTCAAAATAGCAAATGTGATCCGAGTCTTGCAGATTCGTGCATTAAACTCATCTGTCACACTACAATCAGAATTAATACAACTTCTTAGATATGTAAAAAGCTCCACAACTTCGAGTGCCTCTTCCCAGATTGTAAGTGGCGTGTTCAGTGACTGCATGTCATGAACCATGATAATTAATCCAATTCTGAGATGAGCAAACAGTTCCCTTCTATGAAGCAAAACTCTCGAGAAGCTTTTTATCTCTCATGACAAAACAAAAATTGGGACTGAATGATTTGTTTCACTTCTATGGGGCATTTCTTCCTTATCGGTTTGCTTATGGAAAGGGTCGACAAAGGTAGTAGAGCACTTAGGACGTGCTATTGTTGAATTTTTTTTACAAGGAAAGCGATAGTTTGTACGGACAAAACCGAACGTGTCACACACCGTAGAGCCTAGAGCCAACTTAGGACTGCCCATCCATATGTTGTTATGATGCCTGTCCATATAAGCACGCCACTCATAGATAAAGAGCCTGCTAATTCACGTCGATTATTCGGTTAAGCATCTTGGCCGATAGAACCAGTGTGATGAATTTTATTAGATGACTGGTCCGGTCAATCTGCGTTGGCCGGATCATTGACAATCCTCGCGAGTTTAATTGGCGGATGAGGTGGCTCAGTGGTAAGAGCACAAATTTACTGACCGGAAAGTCCATGGTTCGAACCCGACCTCTGCATCTCGACTTCTCCTGACTAGGCTTGAGCAACCTGGCAGTATCCCAGCCCTCCTGCTTTCTTCGGATGGCATGGCAGTTAGGTGCCGAAAGGGTGCTACAGCTGAATGATTTTTTTACATGAGTTTAATCACCGTATGTTGTCACTCATGTTTTGTCCGAATACACAGTCTATGGGATCAAGCGATATGTTGCTGTGGCGCACACACGGTGCCACCATACTTTCATGGTGCAAGCCCAAGCATGGACTATTTGATTAGGGTTAACCGAGCGTGCACGCATACAATGCACCATACAGTGAAGACGAAAGTTCAGTGCAGGTGATTTTCCAATAACATTTAAAGGCGAAGACCATCTGGGCAAAAAATCTCCTAATGAGGATGAAGATTACAGATACGTTTTATATCCGGGTTCCCCATAACAGAGAAGAGTATGCTGGCTTAGGGGGGGGGTGAAAAGTGATGTCGAATGCATTATGAGAATTTCGTTTACTTACTTTCGAAAGAAGTCCACCATTTTCTCATCAGCAGACAGAGTATCCTCACGTCCTCTATAAACTGCTACCAGGGTGTAAAATCCAGGGAGGTTAGCTGCTTGTGCCAATTTTATTATGATTTCCTCACAGGTTGTCGATTCTGTCACACCAGATACCTCTCTTATGACACCCTCAACGGACACTTTCAAGTCCATTGTTAAGCAAGCCGCTTAACGCTGAGAAAAAGGCGCCGATCGAGTACTTATAAGCTGAAAGAAGCAAGCGAATAAAACAGATGTGAGGGCTCGGTGTATATGTACATATACTCCCACTACAGTCCCCTATAAGCAAGATGAAATGGGATTTTCTAGTTCCCGAGTGCCCACCCAAGCAGTAATTTAACACTTGGAAAAGAGTATTTTGACACCGCGAACCAAAACAGTGACTGTGCTATGTGATTAGTGTTTGAGCTAGATGACTGTAGCAGACACACCAATAACGTGTTCCCAGCTACTTGGTTTACAAAAGGACGGACAATCAAACTCTTCCTTGAATGTACTACTCTTAGGGCAACCAGACAGGGAGTTCCGCACCATGTTACACTGAAAAGCAACGGCAAGCAACATATTATAACTCAGGAGCAATCACTCAAACAATAACTAAAAAGACTGCATCGGAGCTCTGTTCCATCGAGCCCGAACTCAGTGTAATCAACTCGAACTGCTTGGGGGAGAAAAGCTACACCTCGTTCACCAACTAATACAAAACGGCCATTCAAACGACTCTCCAAGGCTCCTGTATGAAGATAAGAGGCCTGTGACGGGCCACCTGCCACAAGACCATATCTACGAGGAACATGTCGTTGCCTGGAGTGAGAAGTACGAAGGGCTAATCTTAGGGGCCAATCTGATAACTTGTAAAGCGGACGCAGTAACGGGGATACTTACGGCAGCTCGGCGCCGAAAGCGTGTTACAGCCGAATGTCCAGCCGGATTCCTGACCAACAACGCAACCATGGACAGTGAGACTGAAACTAGCTCCAGAAATAAGTGAATAACTTACGTCCCTCAAGCATCACCGAGCTGATGGTCCTGACGAATTTCTACTCGTTTCAAAGATGAATGTAAAATATCATTCGGTTCTCGTATACGTCGCTTGTCTCCATCTGGAGGGGAGAGGTCGTCCCAACCAACCGGAGTGAGTTCATATTGGTGCCCATTCTCAGAAAGGGTTCTCGCAGTCAGTGTGGCAAGCACAGAGGAATTAGCTAGACCCCCGCTGTAACTATACTCTGCGCCACTTATTCTACATCTTACGAAGGCGAAACCCGAGAACAGACAGCAGGATCTCGGCAGGGGAAAGGCTGTGTGGATCACATCTTCGCAGTCCGTCAAGTGTTAGAGCAACGACATGCGTATAGGCGCCCCACAATCTTGGTGTTCCTTCACTGCAGGAGCAACCATGACACTTACAACTAACAAGTTAGATTCTGTCAACCGGTTAGTACTTCTCAAGACGCTTGCACGAAACACCACGCCCCAGATGTCGCTGAATATCATGCGCTGTTTATATTCGCATACTCATGAGTGCGTGAGAGTGTATGAGGTCTTCAAAAGCCTTCCCACAAGCAGTGGTGTCCGACAAGGATGTCCGCTTGATTTTTTTTCAGTTTGTCAGTGATGGGGTAATGAGGCGAATACTGGAAGGTCTCCAAACTCCCTGTGTTCAGATCTCTCCGAGTGAGAACCTAGTCGACCTGGACTATGCGGACGACATTGTTCGCACCTTTGGAAAGCATGAGGCGCACGCATTAATTGAAAGGTTGATTGAGATCACCCAGTCCTTCGGCATGTGCTCCGCACTCAAAAAAAGAAAACTCATGCTGCAGGACGTACAGCCTTTGAACATGCCTCTAAGAATTTAAGCAGTGACATTGGTAATTGTGGAGCACTATAAGTATCCCGGAAGTTGCATTAGCTCTGACGGTAGTGTCGCAGGCGAAGTCAACGCACGAATCTCAAAGGCCAGAATTGTGCCACTTGTGGCATCAAAAAGACATGTCACAAGGTCTCTAAGGACGCGTATATCAGACTGCAGCGCAGGATGCATGGTTGTACGCCTGCAAGACTTGGTCACTTCGGGCGGAAGATCTGAGACATCTCCAGGTCTTTGATCACCGGCGCCTCAGAACTATAGCTGGAGTCAGCTGGAACCGACGAATTCGGAATCAAGGTGATCAGGAGACGGGTTTTGGTTAATCAACAGTACTTCACTCAAAGAATGCATCTTGAATTGCATGCTAAGAAGGCTGGGAGTGTTAAGCATACAATGTTACCACTCGCCGAGACGAGCGCTGTTTTCCGAGCCTAATTTGGAGTGGCGGAAACCTAGAGGTGAACAGAATTTGACATGGCAGATGGGAATGATGTTACGAAAAGTTTGGGTGCTGTTCGTTTTCCTTATGGCTGGTTGGATGCATTGAACGATATGGCGGTCATAACGAAATCCACCTTGAATCACACGCATTCGTCTTTCCCGACAATCGATTAACCAGCGCAAAATAATACCGGAGAGCAACTTGGACACTACGGCTAACAGGTTGATGCCATGATGGTTTTCTCATAACGTTCTTGTACCCTTTTAGAATATTGGAATCACGGTCAAAGGGCTGCATCCCTTTTTAAATCTTCTATAGTAGGGTTGTTAGACTGTTCACCACCTTTAAAAAAGGGTTGGGTGCAAAGTATCTCATCATCTTCAACTGGACGCTACGTACACGTTGTACAATGGTTATGACTGACACAGTTTCGTTTGCTGATTATATGGGAAGATAGTAGTGGATAGCTATGCATTAGAGGCAGTAGATGATACAATTGACGTGTGGATCCTGGAGCAACAGTGGACTTATCGGAGAGATTTGTAGAAGTTATAAGGCGAAGGCAACAGCTTGGACGCATGCACGCCACTGCCAGTGTCTCTAAACAATGATGTTCCGTCTCGGGGTTGCCATCCACAGAGACGGCAATGACAAGTGCGACTGAGTTTTTTGGTAATCGGTTTCATATTTCACTGCAAAGTCACTGCTTCGGCCCCTAGCTCGTTTTTACTCCTCGCGTGATTGTGCGAAAGGGGCTCTACGAAGAAGTCGACTGGCATACGAAGCATGTGACTAAGCCAGCGCGACCTATGGAGTGTAGTCAGCTCGCCTATCGAGTGAGTTACTTCTCCAGAAAGCCATTCAACGTAGTTCAGTATTACTGATCCCGGTCCCACCGGTCTCCAGCAGTGCTCCGAAAACACCGATGGTCAAAGACTGAAGTTTTTCAATGTTCTAGGCGCGCAGAGGTCACGTTTCTGACCTACGCAGCGATATGGAGCGCAGTGCAGCATTGTATACTCGACCTATGACGGATGAACTGGTGTGATGCCTACGCCACAGGTGATGCAGGTTGGCAAAAGCTTTTCTGACATCCCCGATCTCAATGGAAATGAAGTCGTTAGCCATGCCACAGGACTGATACAACTACCCAGGTAGACAAATTTGTCTACCACCTCAATCGGCTTATCCACAAACAGGAGGTTCGGGTTTGAACTCACACCAGTCTTGTAGCAGCACCATGCACTTTGCAGATGTGGGGCGAATAAGAAAAACCGTGAGGCAAAAGTATTAGGATTATCTACGATTGTATGGGCTGTCATGACAACAGGTCCAAGAAGAGGTGTGTCATCTGCGTACTCCATATTTGCGAAGGAACGTCCTCGGAGCGACAACATCCAGTGTTCAGTTGACTGTAAAGAGACGGGAAAGATAGCTCTGAACGCCACTAGATGATTTTACATATTACCATGCTTCATCCATATCCTCATCACCAGCACGGTAGTGGTTTACTGCAAAGTAGTTGTACTAGCTCAGATCGATACTGCTGAGCTATGGTAGTTTTACGATGACAATGGATTGACATGCTTCTTGCTGACTTGCGGGATCCTGAAAGAAAACGGAAAGTCAGACGTGCTGGCACCATTGCGTGATTGAAATCGAGGTGTGCTCCAGAAGGAGCAGCTTTCTTGAATAGTGGCTTTCTAGCAGTGGCTGAAAAAATAAATTAAATTAAATATCGGCGGCTGATAGCCATGTGATCCAGGTGGGTCCACGGCTAATTTGTACTTAATAGCCACACAATGCGAGCGTTGATGTTGAAAATTCGAACTGGCTAAAATTGGCCCGTGGGCATCAAGTGAGATTCCGACCGAGTAGAATCTGCGTTGACCACATCTTCACACTCCATCATGTGTTAGGGTGACGACACAGTACGGCAGTGATGTATCAGTGTCAACACTGATGTTGCTGTCTTTGATGATGATGATGATGACGACATAAGTGCAGACAACCCACAATCTTGATGCTTCTTGACTTCAAGGATGCGTTCGATTCTGTCAGCTGTGTGCTGTTAGCACACTTGCTCAACACTGTATGCCCCAGAAGTATGTGAACATAATCCGATCCCTGTATTCACATACTTTTGGACGTGTGAATGCGTGGTAAGCTTTCTAACAGCTTCTCCAAATAAGTGAGGTCTGACAAGGATATCCACTCTCTCCGTGCTTGTTCAACTCCGTCACCCATTAAATAATGAGGCGAACGCTGTAAGGTCTTCAAAACCCGTGTTCAAATCGCTGGTGGCGAGAATCTTGTCTATATGAAGTACGCGGACGAAGTCGTCCTCATCCTTGAAGACGAAGGCGGTAAACAAACCTTATTGAATAAACTGGCTGCCATCATACTACCCTTCGGCATGCACCTTACAACTTCAAAGTGAAAAGCCATACTTCAGAACCTGCAGTTTCTTAACACACCCCTTACAGTTCCAGAAGCACTGGAATTTGTGGAGAATCTTATATACCTCGGTAGTTGTATTAGGTCTAACGGAAATGTCTGACGAAGTCAGTGCACCGTTGCTGAAGGCCCGAATTGATTTGGCTAATTTGCGTCACTTGTGGCGTCACTGGGTTTCAGTGATCACGTGTACCATGCTACAATGAACGCTGTAAGAAAAATCGTTCAGCTGTAGCACCCTTTCGGTGCCTAACTGCCACGCCACCAGAAGGAAGCACGAGGGCTGGGCTACTGTCAGGTTGCTCAAGCCTAGACAGGGAAAGTCGAGAGGCAGAGGTCGGGTTCGAACCACGGACCTTCCGGCTAGTAAATTCGCGCTCTAACCACTGAGCCATCTCGCCCCAATAATAATAAAGGCTGTATGGTTGTATGTTTGAAAGGTATGGCCTACGCGGACAGATGATGTGAGGCGTCTTCAGGACTTGGACCACCGATGCTGGTGTCGGATAGTGTTACCAAATTTGTAAGTAGGTAATCAGAAAAAGGGTATTTGGTTGTGTAGCAGGTACTTAGTCACGAAAGAAAATCCAGCACGATCAACTGTGGTCGCTTGGCCGTGTGCTACGCTTGCCGAGATATTATCTACTGAGACGAGTGTTGCTTTCCGTGCCACCTTGAGAATGGCACAAACAGCGAGGTAGACAAACTGAGACTTGGCAGAAGGATGCGAAAGGGATTGAGTTCAGGTGTTGTTGGTGCGGTCCGGCTTCCAGGATAGGATCCCCGTGGCCTCTCTCGCGCTTGGCTGGAGACATCGCAAGAAATGGCGGCTGATCGATGTCAGTAGCATTCGCGCTATCAGTTTCTTTCCAGATTGTCTCATTGAGCACTAGAATCCAATCCAGCAAAGCGCACCCTGCCCTGGGGTGAGTGCGACTCCCACACTATATAATCTACAAGTCATCGATTATGGATCGCCAGACACACGGCGAGTAAAATGTGGAGTTAATTCGTTCTGTGCGTTTTAATATGCATGACCACGCTTTTATGCGTGTTTCAGATACTTTAAGAGCATAGGGTATAAGCAAGCGTTGCTTATCTGCTAATTTGATATCGAAGACGAGCTTTGAAAAAGGTCAAGCGGATTTGTTTCTGTTTATTGTTAATGGGCTGCGTAGCGGACAAGAAACATCGGCCAGCTAACTCATGATCAGATAATCCAGCGACTTTTGATCGTGGAGTGGGAAGGGGTATCGGTGGACAAAGAAACATGCGAGCAAATAATACTTACAGGTTTCCCAGGCCGAGGAAGAGGGTTTAGTTGACGTACCTCAACTTGAGCCTTCGAATGAAAAGTCAGTGGAAGGAGGAAGAGCTTTGTCCGAGGACTCCACCTCTGACCTCTGACCCAAAATTCTGACGCGAGAGGAACCGGGCGGTAGGATTTTCTTAGGAGACCATTCTTGGGGCGCAGATTCAATGGTGTGATCTGCTCAATAGCAGGAAGCTGGGAATAAGGAATGAATGTCTCCCTTTCGATGCTGCTGCACACAGCAGATGAGTCACAGCCTCATCGGATCATGCTAAGTTTCTTGTACTCCAACCATAGTAGATAATTCGCCGGCGGTGACGGTCAACCGTTACGCGATTGGAGTGTGCACTTTTTAGGGCCAACCATTTCTAACCCGTCCTTCCCCGAGAGAAGACAGCACCGTTGCCTCGATAAATATGGATACGCTCGCCACCTGAAGGAAACACCTCTGCCTCCAGACCATCCTGTAATGCTGTTCCCCGTAGTGTGGGGTCTCGCTGCGCTTAGTCTGATTGCTCCCTTTGGGCCTCCATAGAGCGTTTGAACATTGAGGAACGAAGTCCCAACAAGTATAGCTCGAGGGATCGGCGTACCACACAAGCCCGGCCACCACGTCCCAATAACCTGAAACATCTCCTTCGTATGTCACTGGTCCGAGAGTCAACATAATTCTTCAATTGCTGAATAGTGTTTGCGTCGAAAACTTTCTGTTTGTACCTGGGCGACATTCCAATTATCTTCAGCTCTGCTTGTAGTTTGTGAATCCTGCGGACGTAGATAGCTCCGTGACGTATGTTGCCGCACAGCCATTCCTAACAGCACGCTAATGGAGAAGAGCGGAAGGCGGTGCGAGCGGAAGAAAAACCTGCGAGACCTATTGGCATCGTGATGGAAATCCCACGCGTTGTGGATTGCAACTCTTATGTTTCTCTTTAGCCCGCTGTTTCGCCCATTCTGGCGTATCAGGAGGCACGGTAGAGTGAGACAACCTTTATTGCAGAGAAGGAAAGCTTACTACAAGTGTAGCTGATGATCACAGAATTTTTTCTCAGGGTCGGGCTGGCATCTTCGTGACGGGGTGATAAGCGCCGAGCCAAAAATGGCCCATTGTGATTGGCCTGATTCCAATCAATAGGAGCACCACATCTGTTTGCCCTGGGGGGCGGGGGGGGGGTGGTCGCAACACATCTATGCAATTGACGGAACACTTGATTATTTCGAGCGCCTCTCTCCTCCGAACACCATACCAAAATTTTCAGCTGACCTGGGAAGCAAAAGACGCCCGTACATTTTTCAGATCTTCTGCGCAGACGGATAAACAGATTAAAATATCGTCCGGCAGCAGGGCTCCCCTATGCAACCCCATAGACTTGGGCAGTTAAGTAACCAGTCTTCGGCACCTGAGGGCGCTGGACTTTGTCGTTCCCCCTCTGAGCGAAACAAACGAGCAATTTGGCGTGCTGGTCGCCCTCGGTTAGTGAAGTGCCGCCGACTGAGGTGAAGACATTGTCTCCCGATAACGACACACCACTACTCTTATTTTCGTCCACTTATAATATGCAGAACGTGGCACTTGGGAGGACGGTAACACTTGTGAACAAAAGTGTATTAAAACGTGTGCGAAACAGGTATGCTACTATAACTTTTGGAAGCGGCACACATCTGCGTAAACCGTTAACGTGTCTACCGGAATTTTGAATGTTGGCAAAAGTAAGATGGAATGTTTGCAACTGAACGTTTTTCCACCCTAGTTTTGGCAAGTGGAATCATATACACAAGTGTCGCTCCTCGATGGGTTATGTTTCGATCACCCGTCCTCATGACAAACCAAAGCTACGGGTGGGATCTCTGGGTGATGTTTGTTGGGGGAATTTCCGCCAATGATCACTCAATTTCCGCAAACCGCCAGCCTAGGAGCTTTAGGCTTTTGCTTTTCACGCGGTCAACGGTCAGTGCCAGGGTATACTTGATAGAGGGACGGGACCGCCGGTTCCACCGGTTCTACCGACCCGGGAAACCAACCGACCCGGGAAACTTTGGCAAAAGCCTCGATCCTGTGTATCAATCCGTGAATCCGTGAAATCCGTGAATATGGCGTAGGCGTATGGTGTACGTATGTACGCATATTATCCCATGGGAATGGAACCAACGTATCAGGGGTTTCCGCCGAAATACCCCGCGGTAGTAATGGAGAGTTCATTTATGACAAACGCTTTATGAAAGCTGGCTTAAATTGGTATGATTTTACGGTAACAGTATTTTCCCCAGCTTAAGTCTCGGTCTGAGCTTCCCAAGCTAGCGTTCACGTCAAAATCAACCAACAAAGGTGCACAACATATATTAGCGCCCAAAACGAAGTAGCGAAAACTTGCAGAGCTCGTCGTATATATAGTGTGAGCGGCAACAATTTGGAAATTCTGGCGTCTTCTGGATGCGCCGTTGGCAACCGGCATTCGAGCAACACTGGGTCATGATTGGCTATTGAGTACAGACTTTCGGCGACTCAGATCCCGGCTTGATGCCGAACCTACAAGCGTCCCGAACTTTTGCCCGTTTTTGTGCGGCATAGTCTTCTCGGCCATACCAGTGTCTAATTGCAAGCGGTGAAGCGGGGTCCGTGTGGAATTCCGCCTAACAGACTTTGCAACAGGGCCGCAGATTAATTTGACGTGACTCACTGCCGCACTACATGCCTACAGACCACGACCCCAACAGGGCAGCGTTGGCGCTCCATCCAGACAATTTGTGCTGCAAGCCACCTAGTGCTCTGTCCTATACTCATGTAGGTACACACGCCAACAGAATTTTCGTGCGCGGCCGTACAAACCCACTAGGTAAGCTTGCGTTGCATTTT
The DNA here is from genome assembly GCA_004794785.1 of Opisthorchis felineus. NCBI lineage: Eukaryota > Metazoa > Platyhelminthes > Trematoda > Opisthorchiida > Opisthorchiidae > Opisthorchis > Opisthorchis felineus. Next base: position 1,678,008 of record SJOL01009403.1, on the reverse strand, counting down.
TCGCGTAGCACTGGCGTTCCGCGAGGACCTCAGCATTCTGCGTCTCAAAATATTTCTCACGCCTAATAAACAATGGCTGTTAGCTGACAAAGAAAGTTCGACACGTAAAAAGCCTCGAGCAAGTCGCGCGAAAGTTCTTCTCACATACTGAGTGACCAAAGGATGAATCTGTCCTGCTCCTATGGCACCAAGAACTACGGCCTCTGAGGGTGAATTATTATCAAATGCGGAAG
>SJOL01009403.1:1631510-1667586 GCA_004794785.1 Opisthorchis felineus | reverse complement strand
ATATATTCATTTGCTTGTAAATAAAGATAATTGAAGTTAGCGTTCACGTTGATATACTGAATCAGTTTTCGCAGTCATGTTAACATGACAGTCACTGTTCAGTGCAACCAGAAAACAATGCGAAAAGGTTACTACAGAATGTGGTAGTGAAATGATAATAGTAATAATAATAATAATAAATGATAAAATTAATAATAATAATGATAATAACCCTCCGTGTATACAAACAGAGGAGGGGCGCTGCATCATGATTGGCACCAAGACCAGCGTCCGCGAAAAAAGTTGGTCATTCATTTGTTTCTGTGCAAATATATAGACAGGAAACAATTCTGCCTGAGTATCATCAACGGGCATATCAATTTCAAAAGCAGGTATTTTGTAATGGATTTTGGTGGACTGGTGCAACTTAACAACGCCGACAGGAGATACGATATTTGCTGGCTGCCGTATGAAAGCGAATAACATTTCGCCTCGTCTCTGCGGAAGGTTTGCAACACGATTGCGTACCTCCGTTCCACTCATATTTAAATGACCAACCAGAATGCTGAAACTTTTTTCGCTTTCGCCTTGGGTAAACGGCTGCCACTGAACGACAAGAGCAAAACCGACCAGGGAAACTTGGCGAAAGTCTCAATCCTGCGTATCAATCCGTGGATCCATGAATCCGTAAATTCAGTGTACCCTGAAATGTGAACTTTAGCAATTCAAGCGACAGAATCCTTCAGGAAAGATTTGTACAGATTTTCGCTAACTAAAGCGCGGTACTAGACTCCAGCTCGCTAGAAACCACAATGTTCCGACGGTTGCCGTTGCACGAAGATATCTAGCGAACTGGTGCGCCCTAGCACGCAGACGAAACATTCATCTGCATCACGAAGCGAACCAGTATCAAATGTGTTCCAGAAGGCATTGGCCCCCGGTTAGACCACTAGACGTCCTCAGTTAATACCAGATCCCGTACTCTAACCACGCAGAAAACTCCATAAGAGGAGAAGGTGGACTGTTTGACACGGATACGGGGTGCGGACCAGGCAGAAACTACGAAAGTATGAACCCAAACATCCGAATAAAATATGCAGAGTCTGGAGAAGCTCGTGGGTTTTTATTCCGGCTGCGCAGTGTAAACTTTTTCACCAGAGCGTGTGCTACAACTACTGGGGAAGGCAGACAGGATTCGCTAACCAATAAAACAGCAGGTTAACTCAAAACTTGGGCCTACATTGGTGAACGTTGAGTAAAGCTGTGAAGCTGCTTTGCCAAAACACTTCACACCGACACCTCGGATGCTGTAATGGCCAATGACTACCCAAAAGGCCATGCACCAAAGCGGCCTCCAGAGGTCGGCCATATTCTAATAGTTGCTTCGTGCCATCCGACTGACCATTATTGATCTCGGTTTTGGCTCGTCTTTTGGAGTGAATGCATTCGGCTTACTTCCGGTGGTTATTCATTTGGAAAATTTACCTTAGGGTAATCGCAGGTGATAAGTAAGCTGCTTCATTACTGTAAATGCGGTGTTTGGGAGGGTTGTTACATTGTTTTTGGCTTCTGAACACAACACAAAGGTCTAAGAAGCTTATCCTAGAGGAAGAAATTTTATGGCACCCAGCAGACCCTGTGAACTCTAAGTCCTGGTCTGTGCGAGAAAAACAAGAATCTGCTGGGCCGTATGTAATGGACCGATCCCTGGACGCAAGCCCCAAATTTGGTATGATCAGAGGAAAATTTTACATAAAGTGTTAACATTGACGGTATTTTTTCGAAAAACTGAAGTCTGTCCGGACAGCTACAGTTTTATCAACTTTTTTAAAGCGCACTCAACGTTTACTTCGGGCGCGGTATTCACATTTTTAATGGTTTCCATGACTCACCACGGCGTCTCCGTGAGCGGTGGGATATTTTTGGAAGAATTTGGTTTCTTCATATGCCTCTCCTGTTTTGTACCTGGAAATGTTTTGAAAGACTACATGAAAAATAATCACGTCTTTTTGCCCACGTGGGCTCAAAATGGGGCTGCAGTTTGCGACTCATGTAGAAAAAAGTGTCCTATCGTTGCAGCGGGCGCCTCACCGAACAAAGCCAAGAAATTCATTGCAGACAGTAAGGTTGGTGGATTCTTTATGGTAGTGCACTGCGTATTGAGTGCACTGCAAGGTTTTATCTTCGCCGGCATACTGACTCCTTGATAGTGCCGCGAAAGGAATTATTTGGTTTACGGGCAGCGCGAGCAGGCTGTACAATAAGCCGGCGGGCACTTCGGATTTTTTGCAGAAATTCAGCGATTTGAGTTGTTATTTTTGGCACACGTAACACGCTTAGTCTGAAAATAGTAGAAATATGGTTGACTACGATTAAGCCATGAGACCGAGTATGGCGCTCGTCGTACCGTCACCGCAAAGTCACACTTTGGTCCATGGACAACCCCTTACATGAACGTCTTGGGTGAGTCAGTTTGAATTGTCAGGATAGTTAGGATTGGGCAAGAAATCATGACAGATTGAGACCAGCATGGACCGAGAATATTCTTGGATCCATCGAGGGTGCCGGATGGTTTTCTGCTGCCATTCGACTACTGCCCGAAATAGCAAGTAGCCAACAGTGACTACAATTTTTAACTACCATAGTGAAGCGACACTCCCGATTTCAAAAAAGATGATCGACGTTCTCCTGGGGATAGAAGAGAGTAGCCGTATGCGGTCAATGCCAACCGGCCTGGCCATGTGTTAATATGAGGAACGTTTATTAGCTAAAGTATGCGCCACTAAGTTCATACCTAATTATATAATCATCCATAAGGCTGAGTAGGAAAGACAGATGTGTGAATAGACGGTTCCCAAATCGTAGAGAAGGTGAATGACAAAGCGCGCTGTTGTTAGCTTGGAGGAACGTCGTTAGCCTTTGGCTTAGACGATCATCTTCGTTGAGGCCTCGCAGCCAGCGTCGCGCATAGGTACAGGCCCAGCAGTTATGATGATTAGCGAACGTGAACGATAGCGAGTACGGTTATCATGATGAAAGACAATAGCTGACTTTATTATCTGGCTGGTTTGTTGCCATTTATGACGTATTACAGCTGAGAGGCGTCATTATTTCCAATGAAAATGATATCGTCACGTTCGTAATTAACCTGCAGACATATGAAGACGCTGCATTATCCATTGACTACTTGCGCGTATCTGAGAATGGATATCCTCAGCAGAGGTGCATACTCGCACCACTGCCACAAGACGCCTTAAGTTCTCTTCTATTATTATGCTGAACGCAAGGCGAGCTTCCCAAGAAACCGTGTTGGGCCAAAGTTTGCTGAACAAATTGGTCAAATTTGTTATGTCTGATAAGTATAATAATAATGTTGATTCCCAGTTGGTGGGTGGCATAACGTCAGGCGTGACCATAATGATGCAGTCAGAATAAGAGCATGACTGATGGGATTTTTGGTTACGTGGGACTGTGCGAAAACGGGATGGTCACACAAATGCGGCCACGCCTAAACTGGTAAGATCAAAATGCGGTGGACATCGAGGGCAGAGAAACAAAGTTATTGGGGTTTCCCCTGCCGTTTAGGGAACATATAAAGCCTAAGCAAGACCAGATCGTTACAATTTGAAGGTGGTGGGTAACAACACAGCGGGAGGAGGCAAAACAAAGCATCCCGCTAGGCACGTGACAAGAAAACTGCAAATTACGGAAAATGAGGGACCAGGACTGCCTCACCAGGGATCTGGTGAGGCAACAGTGTTGCAGTGATCCGGCCGGTCAGTTGGATCTAAAAATTATCACTCTTGCTGAAGCTACGTGGCATCGGACAGTCAAGTATATGGCCAGAGCCACAAAAAGCTTAAGTGTGGATGATGAAGTGGAGGTATTCGCCATAAGGGTATATGGTCGCATGAATCTCAGAATCACGATGGATACAGAAACTGCATAGACTCACTGGCGTCGCCGTTGAAGTGGAGTCGGGTGTAGAATTTCTCTGAGAGAGTGAGTTAGTGCTGACGCGCTGGACAGAATGGGAGTGAAATTTCATTGAGGTGGTTGGGTCCGAACTAAAGGTTCGGCTAATTAGAATGAACTCGTCCCAGAGGCGGCTGCAGCCAGGTGAAGAATTTGTTCATCGTTGCAAGCAAAGGAACGAGTGGGCGAGATGGCAGGGTCAATAGTTGGAAGGGAATCGTTGCGGGGTTCCAGCAGACTGGGTATGGCAGTGAAGTGCCATCATTGCACTGATATTTTTTGGTTCCTGAACAGCCCCGTAACGGACGACGTTTTTGAGATGATCGACTAAGGGTGTGCAATTCTGTGGGAAGCAGGATTTTTGGGTTGACCAAGGAGATTCATAGAGGCAGAACAAAGCCGACGTAGGGTCATAGGTAGTTTTGGTCCTGCTGGAGACCCGTTTAGACGTAAAGCACAGACTTGGTGGGGTGGATGACGACCAGTGAGGGCGTTCAAAGCTTAGGACGAGGAAGCAATGGGAAGAGGTCAGTTAGGTCTAGTGAGTTTGAGGAGTTACCAGATGGGATGGAGTCCAATAATAGAAAAAAAATGACTTTAAATTTAATACAGTTGAGGTGGTGACAAGTGGCTAAATGAGGTGGGATAGGGATGCATTTATGCTTAGTAGCCTAGCAATCAAGGACTGGCTAGGCTTGCCAATATAATGCCATCATAGTACAAGAGGTATAGAGAAACAGTACGAGTATGCAGAGAGATGGTATGATAAGGGACAGCAAACACATGTGGATTGATGGAGAGAGAACATCCAAACTGGTGCACTATTTCATCTGAAATTTTTTACATGAGTTGAACAGTACCATAATTAAGGAGGGAAAGTGAATGTAAAAGAAAGTGCCACCAGTCCCTGGAGCACGGCTATTAGCTTAAATGAACAAGTGGTGCACGGCGAGAAAAGCCCATAGGCGCGAGCTTTGAGTGGCGGCAGTGAAGGATTAAAAGTCCCATTATATTTTTATTTGCTCATTTATGCAGTAGAGTGGAGTGTGTGGGTGCTTTATGTGTGGTTGACGAAATGGGCCTTGGTGTGATGCAGTCCCAACCAAGGCGAAAGTGGCTACAGCTTTGCACGTCGACGTAAGCCATGGGCGTCGCCGAGAGTGTATATAGATAATTTTTTCACCAGACGATAAGTCAGTTTTCCGTCATAGGTGAGTCATTCAACTGTCCGCCTAGGTGTAAGTTGAAATGCAATGGATGTTACCTCTCACTTGAGGAATAACGCGGAACGTTAAAATATGCTTGCAGGTAATTTCGCGCTTTATCCCGTAAACTAACGAACACATGCGAACAAGTGACCTTGAAAATTCGTTCGCTTAGACAAAATGTCATGAGCATCATGTCACTGAAACGTGCAACTGGGTCAGACCAAGTCCCCATAAAATTTGCAACTTCAAAAATCCCAAAGTTTCGGTGAACTTAATTTCGGTTTACTTCTGGTGAGCGGCATGTGGTGGCTTGGGCTATGCATCATACCTGGGTCTGCCCTGCTGGAGTTTTGATATACCGACATGCCGATGAAAGCATCCACGTGATACGGTGGTGGGGCATTTTAGTAGTTTACATTGTACCAGCTTGCTTTTCTCCCGCGATTTTTTTTGTTCGCGGTGCCTAACTTATAGGACAAACTGCGTGTCCTGCGCCAGTTTGGCTTCATCAGTGCATGGCATGTCCGGAGACAGCTTCATTTGCTTTGAGTGCATCCTTCGTTTTCGTACTACTAGTTACGTAGGCCTGATGCTTAAAAAACCAAGCCTTTAGGTAGCTTCCTACGCCCATGTCATCTGTAACGCTGATAGTAGCCAGCGCAAGTCCCTCATCCATCGTGTTCCTTCGTGGCTCCGGTCTTTGCACAGACAGTGGCCTTTGGAGTAGCAGTCGCTCATAGATCCCTTGTTCTCAATGGTGATGAATTTTGGTGATATCTGTGTAAAAATAGTGCATTTTCTGCCCCTCGGGTTTAGATCTGGCGCATGGATCCTGATCCTCCGAACATTCTTAGGTGTTCTTCATGTCCCAGTAAACTGCATTTCCCTTTGAGGACCTTGGTGTGCTGTCAAATGGTGAAGGTGGGATTGTGAAAAGCTGCTACCTGGCAGCGAAAACATTCGTATTCCTAGAGCACTTACTGCCAAATTTCCGTTTTCTGTTTTTTTTCGGACCATTTGACCCAGAGGTTTCTGGTATGTTTTAGAAGACTTTACTCTCATTGCTATTTGTGCGTTAATTTGATTTATAGGTGATACTACCCAGCAGCAGGTAGGTATAATTTTTTCTTGTCTTAGGCACCTTGCAGTTTGTTATTCTGCATGTGTTCTCCGTCCATGGGCTTTCCTGAGGGCAAACGGTTCGTACTTGTGGGCAGTATCCCACATTTTTGCTCCCAACTTTTCACGTAACTACTGGTTTCAAGTTGCCGTCGGAGCTTTGCCTTTTCTGCCAACTTCAAACCCAAACGTTTTTCAGCGAACATGCTTTGACGCTCTTTTTCACTTTTGCATGGTTTTGCTTTTGTATTTTTTGTTTCATTCACGGTAGTGGTCGGATTTTTTCTGTGACCGTGAAGATAGTCTGTTATGGTTTTGCATGACAAACGCTGCACCACAGCACAGTCACGGTGACCCCAAATGTTCCACATATCACGTTCCAAGGCTGATGATTTCGAATCTATTGCAGATGGGCTAATAGGACAGGAGGGCTAATTTTCTAGATGCCTCGGAACTGCACACCCTAAAGCACGCATTGTTCCGCGCGCCTAAACTTTGGTCAGGGTCAGTTCAAACTTAAACGGTTAAATGCTGGTTGTACACATTTTTGGAGCATCGTGCAACCATACATAAACTTTTGCGGCTTACTTTCATACACTGTTCCCAGGATCTTGTAATGCGTGACTTTATAGTGTTTTTCGAAGAGTAGCAACAATGCTAACCGCTTTTTTCATGAGCTTTTTGGGCTCACCGAAAAATGGGAATTTTATGCTTATGTAACCAAACCTTCCTGGATCAAGACTGCAAAAACTTCTTTCACAGACCTTTTTCTAATGGCCGCGGCCATACTGCCCAAACACCAGATGCTCAAAAGTTATCATTAATTTGTAGATTGTCCATCAACCCGTTATACTTATTTATGGAATGTCTTGTGTCTATTGCTTAAATTTCGTTCGGCTTATTTCATAGGTTTCGCCGCCACGGAACAATAAGCTTATTTTACCCCGGAGTCTTACCACAAAAAACCTTTTACTGAGGGGCTTAAATCTGTGACTAGCAACACTCCTGGAAACACACTTTATGACTCTGTTACGGGAGCACTGATTTGTTCTCATGGCAGCTGCCAGAAAGAATGTAGCTCACATTTACTTGGACGTCACTACCATAAGTCTGCTTCCCCCCTTCTTCACGTACATCAATAAATGAATGGACGTTTCTAAGAACAACCTCACTAATACAGGGATCAGGCAAGCGAAGCAGCCATGTACACCGTCAAATCCTAGAAATCGTGACAGTGCTCAGGGTGATTTGAGTTGGCCTTCGAATTCTACACTTTTCGTGTAGTGCGTTTATATACCTTTTCGTTTGCACAGGAAACTGTTTGGTCGTTTGTTTCTATCTGAGTTCGCTGTATGTACAAATCTGTTTGGATGCTGTCGTGTCGTTTGGACGCCCATCGCCTTGGTTCACTTCCGTCCCGTCCTAACCAACGGCTGCATCATCTGCATCCACTTTAGCGCAAAATCACAGTCAAGAACCAGGCCGTGTTACTGGGTATCGTAGATTGCTTGCAATCAACACAACTTCCCCGCCCGTTTCAAACCATCTGGTTTCATGTTGACACTTTTTGGCCAAACATTTTCCGTGAATGAATTCGTAATTCGCTTAGTTGAGTGGGGCGTTCTCACTCATTCGTTCTGTGTGCTCACTTACCATGCCACTACGCAACACGATTCTCCATATTAGAAATGCGCTCTTTTTGGGCAGATAAGTAGTCGCTCAACTAGAAGCATACCATGAGATCTCGTGGCATGGCAGCTGAAAGGCAAAGCTGATTCGTTCAGTAGAGACTCGCAGAGACCCCGGGAAGTGATCCGGCTCTATTCCAAGATATGACCCGGTACTAATAAAAATGAAGGTAATTGTTCAGCTGCAACACCCTTTCGGTGCGCGGCTGCCATGCCACCCGAAGGAATCACGAGGACTGGGATACTGCCGGGCCTAGACAAGAGGAGTCGAGATGCAGAGGTTTGGTTCAAACCACGGACCTTCCAGTTAGTAAATTCGCGCTTCAACCACTGAGCTATCTCGCCACCTGACCCGGATGGTACTGCACAACTGATGCTGTTGAACTCACGGTGTCCACGGTTTACTGTCACTCCATGCACACCAGTTAAATACAAAATATATTAACTTAATCATTTACAAACCAGAAGCTCAACTGAATCCCTCGTTTGCGATATTTTTCAACTAAACGTGCTGCATAAAGCCACCTAATCTTTCAGCTGACACTATTTGAGATATCAGGGTATATTTTCATGACATGAAGACGAGATTCGGTTTTTTCGCCTTTCTAATACCAACTTAATTTGCAAATGAGTGTATTTAGTTACCTGCATACGATCTGGTTTCGAAACAGAACATGGGATTGACAGAAAGTCTTCTACCACAGCCAATTGATGAGCCTTCAGGAAGACGAAAGCGACAGTGGGCTATCCATTGGATTTCTGCAAGTAAAGTGATATGCGGCGAGTTCTGAACGTGTTTACGATGTGGTGCTCTTTTTTGCGAGTGGTAGGAATTTCAAGCCCGATTAAGCTAGTCTGACGTTATTAGGTTTCAGATAGTTAAGCTCCTTGCACCTCTATTGTAAACATTCACCACAGTGTCCAACATGGTCGCCATAAAAGAATAACACTTACTGAATGAAGCAGACCTCCTTGTCTTTTGCCACTGAAAGATGCGCAAAATATCCTTCAACAGAAAAGAAGATATCCCATCAATTTATCTGCTTTTTTGAAATCTGAATATACAGGCCTTTCGGGATTCATGATCCATGTTCGTACCATCAGTTTTGGGAACGGTCATAATTATACTGAAGAAGCTTATTATTTTAGCCACAAACACACCGGTCACCACAGAAGTGAGTGATGTTGAAGAATGCTGAGTGTAAAGCATCAAACTGGAGTTTAGGTTTTCCAACGCAATTTAATTTTTTACTAATCGCCTCCTGTACTCAAGGGGTTGTTGTTGAGAGACGCACAAATGCTGACGATCAAAGTCGTCGAAAACGAATCTCTTCCAGAAAGGCGGTAATATAACACCATAATTGCGTGAACCGAAAGTTGTGAAAAGTCTTGGCCAGGACATAAATGTGTTACTTCTGCACGAAGCAAGGCGCCGAAGTGAAAACACGCCGCTGTGGACTTAAGGCTCAAAGCCGTAAATTTTTATCAGTGGTAAAAAAGTGTAGATCTTGGACAACGGCCAAAAAACAAAGTTGCGGTCTTGGGAAAAACGTAACAATGAAATACCTGGCCACTCCTAGTCCCCCGGTTCCGCCTGTTGCACTTAAAAAACTTCAATGCCACCATAGAGGTAAGTTTCTCCGTACTTCCGACATGAAGTAAGACAATAATTTCAAATTGTTCGACATCAGACTTTATCCCCACTAACAGGCACATGTTAGCTACGACGAGGTGTTTTATTCTACATTCACCGATCGTTGTGAAAGACATGCCACTGGGAAATGGAAGACCGGGAAGTGGGATGTGAGTTAAAAATCACCATTTTTACCACGAACATTACGTCTTCACTGATATTGTGAAGTGTCCGAAAAGTGGTATATTCACAGCCAGTCTATACTTCGTTGTTCATCGCGTAAGAACAAATGAGAACAATTTAACTAAAAAAATGCACTAGTCACGGGGATCGAGTTTGATGAATGTGCCAGAAGTGCCCATCATAGACTGATCCAGCTCTTTGTATTCTCGTATGTAATTTCGGGCGGATGACGGTCTCTTAGACTCGTCTACAGCAATGTCTTGCAGAACATTTCCATCTGCGTAGAACTCCCTGAGTTCACGATTGCAACGGGCTGGAAAAAAATAAAAGTGCACAATAATCGTAGCCAGTAAATTTTTCTGCTTGGTGAAAATAAAACTTTCTGGTTTCTGTTAATTTTAACCAAAGATTAACAGCGGGAAATGTGTGACTGAAAGCTTTTAGTACGATTTATGTGTGTTTTAAAATGGCTTTCATCCTGATGCTCTTGGAAGGATGGACTAGACGGAAGATGGTCTCTTGCAAAATCAGTGTCTTTTACGGTGTGGGACCAATTGAAATTGTTCTTGCTTGAAATACTACTCCCGTCAAAAGTGATATATTTTGTGCACCAATGTTACACATTTAAGGAACTTATGCTTCCCATAATCGACAAATGTGATCAGAGCAGGAAATTGATATGTCTGGACTTCTCTTTTTGAAGAGCAGATACAAGCAAACATCAGTCCCTGAAAAAATTTGCCTAGCACTGTTCATTGAGTGCAAAATGTATCCGTTTTTTTATGGGTCATTGTAATAGGCTAAACAAATCAAGATGGTATCAATAATGGTAATACTGGCGCTCAAATTTAATGACCCAGTAGACCAAAACTTGTGCTCAGAGCTGATGTTTTCACTTGACAATTTCCCGGGTTCTATCGGTTTCGGCTCGGCGACTTATATTTTCCATGGGTTTCACACCATTCAGACGCCGCTGAAGAGTGAAACCTTCGCAGATTTATACATATTTATGTTCACCTGTTGTTGAGCTGAATTGAAGGATGCTAACAGATTCACTGAGACTAGCCGTTCATCAGCAGAATAAAAGGTGGGCTTCAGAGTGCCAGAAAAAATGTCCGCTTTGAGAATGCTAAATGTTAGAAAAACAGGAAACTTTAACCCCTTTGGGATTAAGCTGCACCATATTGCTAAGAAAACACTTACACATTTCTTACAGCTCAACCCGAATTCTATTTGGGAGGAGGTACGCACATGGTCCTCACAAATAGTGTTCTCAAAAAAATTGCAGATTAATTCGCAGGACGGGCGTGTACAAGGCACACAGGATGGTGGCCTGAGCATCACCAACTAGAGAGAGGTCCAGAAATCTACGTCGCTTAATACATAACCTAAACAGCGACTTTCCTGTATATAGATTTTGGGCTCATTTACAGGGTACACCGGAAGCTCAAAAGTGTCCCTCATATTTGATGCAATATTCATAATCTTGAGCCAAAACTCAACACAACAGTCAACTTAAAATTTCATCGTTTGCTTATTCAACAAATTCTCTTATATATATATATAACCAGTACGGGAAAATCGCATAAAATCTACATGTGACCCGCTACACATTTCTTTCCTTTAAACTCCTAATTCTTGAACCAGCAAAAAAACGAAATGAAAGTCAATTCAACCTTTAAATATTTTTAATTTGGGATGTTGATCAGAATGGTCTCAGATGCATTCAAGTAAATTATAGGTGCCTATTAAGTGGCTACAAAACGAACTAAATGTATAACCTCGTGGATAGTTTCCTTTATGAAAATATACTGCGATATCTCAAATATCGTACCAACTGAAACATGAGGCGGCCTTTGTGCAGCACATTCAGTTGAAGAATATCATAAACGAGAGATTTACTTGAGTCTCTCGTGAAAACCAAAATGATTTGCAAATGAATGTGTTTGTCGAAATCAGTCCAATGTGGGTTCAAACAGAACATGAGGTTGGCGGAAACTCGGGGATTGCGCGTACTTGATGAGCCCCAAGAAGGACGAAACCGGTCGTGGGTTGTCGGGGAATTTTCAACAACCTTGTGAGTAGTTTCCCTTATGTAAATGCATGACCGTTTCTCAGAATAACCAGGGTCGGCAGATACGCTGTTACCTGCTAGGATAAAATACTGCACAAACACACTGATTCAACATGTCTTAGAGTGTTTATTGAATTGTACTACTTATTTGGGTATTCCACGTATCAACTTATTCCTTTGTTCAGTTGTTTATCATGTAAATTAGTTATCTAATGCGTATTCAGCTAAAACCAGACCACATGGAAAATTTTGGCCAGAACGCTATCATATTCAGACTGTGTTTGGCAAGTAACCAATGCAGCAGGACTTAATTAAAAGAAATATTTGTATAAGACTTCATTCTCTGCTTTGTAGAACGGACAGTCCAGTTATTCCGGTGGCACTGACTTCAAGCAAACACTAACGAATAGGAATTTGTGTTGGTACTGAAACCTAACTGAGTTCAGAATCACGTACAGAGGTCAGTTTGCTCAGCAAGATATTAACAGCACTTCGGGGGCTAACTAGCTTAACCAAGCCGTAGGACATAAATGGAAGGGGGAGAAAACAATCGGACATGGTTTTAAAAGAGTGTAATCTGCAAACGGCTGGGCGGTATCTTAGTGTAGAATCAATTTAAACACATTTTCCCAATATAAAATAATTTGGAATTATGCGAGGCAAAAGGTCACTACCGTATTCGCTGCATCGGTGCAATGCTGACATCCTCAGTTAGTAAACATCCGTTCCACAACCGGTAATCGCCGATACCCTGGGATGTATTGTCATTGTATCTACTTGGTCAGCCAATGTGAACCAGCGCAGGCTTAAGTCTATTCGGATGACGCCCGCTAATAGAAAGTATTAAACGTACCTGAACAAACAGGTATTGCTATCCATTCATACACCCACTGACCTAGATGGATTCGAAACACCTGAAAGACCCTCTTTAACCTATTTACAAATTCTCGTGCTGAAGGCTATGTGAAATCAATAGTCGCGCTCTGGTTAAAAGTAGACACTTGACCATGCATTCGTAAGATTCATTCAGAGCACTCCCGGTTATTCCAAACACTGCTGTTGAATTGGATTTTACCGTAGTTTTCCGTTCCTTGAAATGTCATACAGGTTGTACAGATGTAACACTTTGGACTACATTACTAGACACTTCAGGGAGCATTTGCAGGTCTTGGGGAAGTCTCTACATGATACAACCTTATAGTCAGCCATCTCTATCGCCAAAATTTCAGTAAAAACTAACTCAGGTTAGACGGCGGGTTTTGGTTACGCAATCGCCGGCTCATATGACGCAAAACAGGCCAGAAACACGTACCAACGTGACTACCAGCTTTGCCAACTAAACAGACATCCAAATTGATATTGTGAAGTGGCGGTGTAAGGAGGAAGGTAATTCTCTGCGATGTCGTTTAGAAGCAAATACGAACTAACCGGCTACAAGCCATTAGACACGGAAGTAAATATCTCATCTGCACAGTTTTTGAAAAGTGAACATTCCCAAGCGTCCTACTTAACTTTCCTGGGCATTCTTTGAATATTAAACAACAATGAATGAACAAAGCAAAGTGGTTCCATAATTTCCGTGGCAAACTCCACCTTTCATCAGATGCTTGGGGCGTAGCTTGGACACCAGACAAGACACTACTCGCATGTTCCTTCAGCAGCATACACATTTACAGTGGTAGTAACCTCCAACCGCAGGTTGGATTATCTAGATCAAGCCTATTGAGTCTTGACAAGAGCAAAAGGTGTGTGACATGGTCACGAATTCTGCAAATTCAGTGACCGAGAGGATACCCAATCATCTTGGTGTGGGGACAACAGTTTTCCAAGATATTGAGATAGTTCCGCGTGTGATTTTTTGCAGCACACCCCGGATTTATCTTAATGCATACGTAAGCGAAATTTTCGCAATAGATAATCCGTCAGCCCCGTTGTTTTCATTTATGTAGTAACAGGCATTTTCAATGAAACATCCAAAAATTCTTCAGCAAAGCAGTCGTTGCTTAAGTTCTGTCATAGATTTCGTGATGATAGCCCAACCTGTAAGTGTGAGCAGAATATATAGCAGGTATCCTATTGAGCATGAAGGAAATTCCACGGAATGTTAAAGTGAACATCAGCTTCTCTCATGTTTTGGGGAATCCCTCATTCAATGGTGGAAAAACCAATGCTAGCTGGGATATTTTCATCTGTCCTTAGTATGGCTTGTATGGTTGCATTAAGTATTGATTGTGGCTGGAGTTTTATTCATTATGCGGAAGACGTTTTCACCTCGGAGTTCTTCACTATTGCCAGGTATCAACAACCTTGCATTTCGTGATAAAAAGGAAGGTAGCACACAGAGCTTGCCTTCATGATTAGTCTTGTTGGTTAATACCTAACAAATTGATATGATACCCAACAGAAATCACATGTACAGTTAGATGGTTAAGCGCGAACATGTGCATTTTGCGTGTTTTCTGACATACGTTTACTGTCAGTTTCCAGTGTCGCCATNAAGTGCAGCACAACTTGAGGTAAAAAAGCGACTTCAAGGTAGCGGATACCCAGTGGGTTTAATTAAGCGGCAACTAAGACGGGTAGTGTTCCCAACACCAAGGCACAACAGGGAGTGGATCAGAACAGCAGTCATTCCATACAAAAACGGACATCTGAAGTCATTAGAAGGGTACTGAATACGGCTAACATTAGAGTGGCATTCCAGAAGGGAAAGAATTTACGCTGAGTGTTGGTGCTTTTGAAGGATCGCCTTCTGGTTGATAGAACTAGGGACTGTATATAGAAAATAGAATGTAACGACTGTACGAAAACTTATATAGGTCAGACAGCCAGGGAACTGCACACCAGAATGTGTGAGCACAAACGATCCATTAACAAACCACCGAGAGACGTAGATTAATATCAGACGATAGTCAAAGATTCGGCCGTGGCAGGGCATGCACTAGACACTGGACACAAAATAGATTGGAAATGTGGACATTTTGAGACGGAGACTAAGATTCACACCACAGCGACCGGTGGCCGAGGCGGTGGAAATCACCAAGCATCCCAGCGTGAATAGAATAGAGGGCGTAGAACTGGCAGGCGTATAGAGAGCGGTTTTAGGTCAGCCGACATGACACGAGGCGGTGTACAGTGATCAGCGAAATGGCCTGGGTCTGAAAGTACAAAATTCAAGCAGAGTAAGACCTAGTTAACCATTCCCCCAACCCCAATCCAATTGTTCCGGCACCCAAGCGAACAAAATCTGTGAACGATCCTAAGAGGAATATTCCAATAAGGTGTCCTAGACCGGAAAAGCTAGGCCGAAAAATCCGGTTTCAACATGAAGACAATCACTCCTAACCAATCTACCGTAAATGTTGGTCATCCTCACTAACCAACAAACAGGAACTTCAGATCGACAACCAGCAATGATCAAGTCGGCTAGTCATAAGAAATCTCACGGATTGGTTCCATGACTGCCTTAAAACCCGATCAACCCGGTTACATACCCACTTGGCCTGACGAAGCTTTTGTGCCAAAACCGAAACCTTGACCAGCAATAGATCCACCGATTGTTTACCAAACCTCTCTGAAGCGATACCTTCTATTTCATTCTGCTTCTACTCCATTTCTTCGGAGACTGCTTTCACCCCTCAGAGAAGGCAATGATCCGCGGTTTTCGAAAGCTACGACAAAATTGTTCATGGTCTATTGGTAACTTGTTTATCTTTACCCCTTAAATACGATAAAAATAACTACCCGCATGAAGCACATTTGTGGGCACATAGCGAGGCGAAACTATGTGCGGTCTGGAGCATAGAGTAAGTTTCATTGGGAACCCAGAACCGTTTTCACGCATAGTTTTTCTGGCCGTTTACTCCAAGATCTCGGGGTACCTACTCCGTTAGAAAGTCCTTAGTGGCATTGTCATTCAGAGCACACCAAGTCTATCTCGACTTGGCACATATGTGTTGCATTCTATCAGCACCCTGAATGTTTCAGGGCATATTCACGCTCCCGCATCAACTGGTGCTGCTTACCCTTGTAAAAGTACGCTCTTTCTCCAGTACAGCCTTCGAAATTCATCAGACCAGCCGTGCTTGCTTAAAACTCAACGCGCTGTTCCGCTCATATTGATTATCCTAGTTGGGCACTATCCTCACCACCTCTTTGGGCTCTTGGTTCTTCGGCGGAGTTTTCATAAGGTTGCCTGTCGTATCTGACGTGTTGATGCCAAGTTGTTTCCTTCGTTTTAATTGGAGCATATGTCCCATAGCTAATAAATTTCGTGATAATAAATTACCATACAATAATATAAACCTTCAAAAAATTCACAATAAGTTATGCTGATCACAAGATATATGGAGGTGCTCTACAAACTAATCAATTACGTTCTAAAATTCACCGGTAGCATGGAACACAACATGTAAGCCGCTTTACAGTAGAGGACTGCTGCAATTTTAAAATGCGTAAGCAAGAACAGCTGGCCGTAATATTTAAAAATCAACGTTCATGCTGGCTGAGTTTGCCTCTAGGTACATCACATGCGACAAGATTCTCAACCGAAGTTCCAGAATTACACCGGAGTCTGTAAGGAAACCCGCTTTAATCAAGATTTATGGCTGTTTGCTTACTACGTTTACCGGGTTACACAAAAAAATTAGGATTACTTGACACCAGTTCAGTAACTGTTCATTGAGGGAGTTGTTATCAGGCAAGCTTTGCAACGAAAAATAATTTTAGTCAAACCAATGAACGAGGTACAGTTGGCAATACGCAAATCTCACTTTGAGTAAACGTGCTAATAAGCGATAGCGCTCACTTCAGTTATACAAGGGAACTTACATAAGGCTTCTTCCAGAGTCCCATTTTTCCCATGATATTCTGTCGGAAGCACATCTTTTAATCCTGGAATCTTCTTGAATGCTTTGTTGATATCGTCTTTCACTCGGGTTACCTAAAAGAAGGGAATGCTATTTTAAAGTAACTACAAAAATAGACATTTTGAT
The DNA here is from genome assembly GCA_004794785.1 of Opisthorchis felineus. NCBI lineage: Eukaryota > Metazoa > Platyhelminthes > Trematoda > Opisthorchiida > Opisthorchiidae > Opisthorchis > Opisthorchis felineus. The sequence continues at coordinate 1,650,733 of SJOL01009403.1, read as the reverse complement.
GGCAAATTAATATTTAATCACACCAACTGTCTTTTCCGTTACATAAACCTCAAAACGGATTCACTGGCTCTATGGAACTTTGAGTTTTACAGAAAATTGTGTGCACTATGCGTATTAACTATGCTCACAGACGACTGAGTCTGTATTGCTCATCCGTTTCTCCCTGCTAGACGCTGCTTATCTGAAGAATTATACAACTTTTCTGTTTTTTTTCCAGCCTCGAACTTTAACGGGTATAGTATTATCATTAAGTGATACATCCTTGTTTTGTTAATTTCTGGCGCAGAAAATTCCTAATGAGTTTAAGTCCCAAGGGAAAAACGTCAATTCCTTCACATTTCCGGAAAATTCATGTGAAATTCACCCGGAGCTGCATAGTTGTTGACAAATTGTGGTAGTAATATTCGTTTTGACTGCATTAAGTCTCCATCGTTTTTTCAAGATGTGGTTGTAAGTATCAACGACGTTAATAAAAAATCGAATTACTGAAGAGTAAAATGAAAAGTCAGAAATTAAATTTAATGAAAAAAGTTGGCAAAAATTAAAAATTTGTGCTGAGTTACACTGAGGAATCAAGTTACATGCTCATCTACGTCTGAAAGTTGTTTATCACCTCTATTTCCATACAGTGCGTCAAAGACATATGGGTAAATGATTAAACTGTTCTCTCCATATGAAAAATGATTAAGAGGAACTTCCAAATGGAAAAGACTTCAAGTGAATAGCCCTGGTTTAGGCAAACAGAATTAAGACACGTTAAGCATCAAAGGTGAGAACAACAGATATTGGTTTTCCAACTTTAGGCTTACCCTGTTTCGCATTTTTTCGCTCAGCCATACTTCAGCGAGTTTGAAAGCAAAATCAAACAGCTTGGTCTCTTTGTAGAAAATCAGGTTTTTTACCCGGCCTGGAGAGGATTCCTGAAGGGGGTGAAATTACAGCAGATCAAGTGAATAACTGAGTAACATTCTGATAAGCTCTCACACGCTCTAACTTCTACATGGTCCCAGATGTATTTTGATTGGAGATTGTCACCTGCATTTGACCCGAATTATGCGCTTGATCAATTACTTATTTAGCTGGCGTAGCTAAGTAGAAGTATTTGTCTTTCACTTTCCGCTGAAAGTTTTAGTTTTTCGCCACTTTTCCGTCATCAAGTGACCTTGTGGGTGTACATGACATACATTGCATGAAAACAGGAAACAAGCTGAAATCTAAACTCAAAGTAAATCGTAGTCTTTTTGAGACAATTTAGCATGGGGGACTTTGTCTTGTGTGAAGTTAGTATGCACGGATAACAAGTAATCCACTAATTCTAAGGAAACTATTACTCCATACCAAACCTTGAAAAATCCGTTTGTGTATATACAATGGCCCAATACTTTGTGTTTTTAAGGTGATCAACGGAAACTTTCCTTAATTGAGAATCAAACAGGTCATAGAATGTGGTTAGAAATGCAAGTAGATTTACTGCTCAGCTGCTACGTGAGCCACTTTGCGGTTGCCATCATATTGGCGTTCTCAATCTCATTTTACTTATTCCCAGGCCGAACATAACTCTGTGACAGCTGTAACTACATGCGAGTAAAAATGTGTAGTTTAGTAATCGAATCAGGGACCTCGTCAATCTGGTGGGTTGGTCATCATACAGAAGTGGACGCGTCGTTGTCGATGGTTTCTGTCAGCCACCTACCATCAAATTTGTTACAAAAATGGCTAAACAGTTTCGATGTGAAATTACGGTGCTACACGCAATGCCTTATTCCAAACGTAATTAATGATGATTCTATTATAATCAGCACTCTACAGGAATTTTTCCACCGTTATCCGCTTCTGCAGCAGGGTAGGCATTCTGCAATCTTCACGGCATCTATATACCGCAAAGTATGAATTAGAATGATACGAAATGGTAATAAATCTCTATACGTTTGATGTTGCTAACGGATAAAAAGCGGACGACATGTTTTATATTTTCTGTAGAATTCCTTGGATTAAATCCATTAGCAAACTCCATAACATTCGACGTAGAGGAAGGACGCTTGAACAAATGACCCACTGCTCCATTCTGTCTAATAGCCTAGATTTAATCAGTTATTCGGAAAATCCAAGGGACAAGAACGTCGGTCAATTTGACCTGACAAAGCGGTCCCAACAAGCCTGAGTGTTCACGTTTAACATTCCAGGTCAGAAAATTGTGCTGTATAGAATGGTTGAGTTTTTTTAAATTTCAACCCACCGTCCTGCATTAACTCGAATAGTCCAAAATACGCCTATCTTACCGCCTAAAAAGCAAATACGCGTGGTGACCAGATATCGAAATGCGATATTTGAAACTAATACCAGCTGAGTTTTTAAAGAGGGCTCCTATACCATTACATTGCTTTTAGGAGAACTGCCTTATGTATCAGAGAATAAATAAGGAATAAGTGGACTATCGTCTTCGCTACTTTCGTTCACTCTGCATTGCGCGATACCGGCGGCTAACCAATGTCAATGGCATTCGTGCCGTCGGTTTACATCCACACCGTCTAGGAGAGTAGTTGAATGGGTAGGGGCCTCAAAATGCTTACAATGAGCCACATACGAGTTCATTTTGCATCAGCCTTTTTTCCTTTATGTTTATATGTTCAGGCTTTTTGAATTAGCACTGCTGTTTTACGGTAGTGGACATCAGCCTCAACACCGATTTTGTTGTCTACGCAGGTGATTATATCGATGCTGCTGCCACTGTGGGTGGTGATGAGAATAACACCGGCGACGATGATTATGGCCCTCACACTCCCAGCTCAGGTAATCAAACTGATTAGATAATGTTGGATTTTTTCATAAAAGTGCATGGCGTCGTAGAAGAGCTCAGGGGGATGCTGGACAAACATTTTATTCACCTTCGTAGTCTCACGAAATGCCGTCCAATTAATAAGATTTCCTCCAGGAAAAATGTTATTACCAATGTACCATAGGAAAACGTATCGTATTTTGAGATAAGCCTGTAGATTGGGAAAAATTCCCAAAAACGGTTTCCCAGTGTACCTTATTTAACTACGCTGCGTTTTGACTGTAATCCTTCCATATAAAATTAGCCTGCATTTTGAAGATATGGCAGCCAAAATTATCAAGAACGTTGAATAACCAAACCAACAAGTTTGGGAGACATTCCTACTGTGTAGACGTCCAGAAGTGCTAACTTTGTAACTGCTAACTACAGTGGGAGTGTCCTTCACACAATCTTCATTAGGAAACGGAATATGGAAGTATGGAGCAAGGAAGATTACACGTCACTTTATACTATGGATGCCTGCCTAAAGTTCGGTGTTTTGCCGCCGCATGTGTTACCTGATCCCAAGTTATATTTACGTTTACGTGCGTTTTGTTCGGCAGCAGACAGAATGCTGGTTAAGCTTCTGGTACTCTCATATTCTTACAAATGAGCATGTGTGACTACACTAAGAAAAATTGCCATACTTAAGCCTTACGTTGAAGTTCATGAGGACGTCACGCTGTGTACGAACACACGCACAATGTCTTAAACAAGTCAAAGGATGGAGAAGTGAAGCTCAAGGTAAATGCTGTCAGCATTTCCTGTTTCTGGTATTTTTGTGTCTGTCAATTACCGCAACCAGAACTAGCAGGACCTACTCGATAGCAACATTGCTTTGAGTTACTGTTTGTACCTGGAAGCCAGCGTTTTGAAAATGCAGACTTCAGCCGTTGGCGCGTTTTGTACAGACTGTTACTGGACTTATGACACCCTTCAGCTACCGTAAGTTCATCGTCTTTACCGTCATGGTTGTTTGCTTGGCTTTTGGTCGTGCTATTCCTTAACTCACTACCCGATTTGAGCGACGCAAGATCAGCTGTTTTCTGAAACTACTTGTCTAAAAGACTAACGATATCTGGCCTATTCAAGCGAAAACCTATATTCGGTTATCAAACAAAGCTCTGACACCGAGGCATTCTAAAGAATTTACAAAATGTAGAAATTTGGTCTTGACACTCGACGTTATGTGCTGTGCAAACGCTATTGTGAACGGAATAATTCATGTTTGTCTCCAGAATCATGGGTAGACTGGCCGTGCAGCTCCGATAGACACTTATGAACCCAGCTAGATGTTTCTAATCTGCCCACGAAAATCTAACTGTTTATTGGCAAGCACGACTGTCATAGTTTAACTTTTCTTCTTAAGGCATTTCACCCTGAAGAGGGACAATTAAGGGTGCAATCGAATCAAATGGTCAACTGTCCACAACCGGGCTATTGTTCTGTGCTCATTTTATTCAGTACGGTTTTGGCAGTGTTTCGCCGTCAACAAAGTTTGCTTTAATTGGTGGGTTACTAAGCAGTGTGTGCCCAGTTCAACAGTAACAGAATCTGATAGCGTATCTCCGGCTGAAGTTTAAGATCTTTCACTTAGGTTTATACGACCAAGCGTTAGCTTCGGAAAGATTATTACCTCAACGAGGGTTTCAGGTTGAGTTCTGTTTATGAAGATGAATTAATGTATCCCAAACACCTTATTAATGGCATCCTTTTGGTGTAATATGCCACCTCGTGCAATCTGGGTTCAAGTAGAACATAAGGTTGACGAAAACTAGGGGATTGCGCCTACCTGGTGAACCCCAAGAAGGGCGAAACCGGCCGTGAGCTGTAGAAGAGTTCTCAGCAACCTTATGAATAGTGTACTATGTCAGCAACTTTTTTGTACCAAGTCATCTTGTTTTAGGTGACGGTCAAGATAAAAAAAAGTGGAAACCAATCGTCATCAGAACTGATTTTCTAGAGGGTTGAGTGAGCTTCACTCGGCAGTGTGTTCCAGCAAGTTTGTACTAGCAAAGGTTCAAAATGCTGGGATTGATTTCGGTCAGCTACAACATTTGGTGTGCACGTCAAACCCTACGGCAGTCAGTCCTAACTAGTAAGATGATTTTCTGGGCGAGTGAGGCCACAAGGATCGTTTCTAAGAATGGTGGCGATGAGGAGGTAAAATGCACAGAAATTAAAAAAAACGATTTTGCTCAATAGTATTTGACCAAAGATGCTTGTAAGTTGCCTTTTCACCCAGCTTAAGTGATTGCACCCAATCAGTTTAACCCGTTTTCTCTGTGAGTAAGGGTATAGGACCCAGTCGGTACGGCAAATGGAGGGCAATGAAACACCTAGCAATAAGCTCGGTCTATTCAAAGGCTTAAAAGCAAATAAGATAGTTTACGCAACACATTGGAACGTAAAGGCCTTGGTGATCGTGGGTATGCCGTGAGTATGCTAAATGTTCAAACGGGTGGCAAAAAGTCCTAGCTTGTGTTATGCAAAAGGAGCCTCTTGGGAACCTATACGCAGTAGGTATGGTGACTATTTTTTTGCAGAAACCGGTAATCACAATACAGATTAGGATACATTGAAACGAAACACCATCAATCAGTAAGAACTTACCTGCATCAGTTTGAAAGCACTTTTTGCGTGCTTGAAATCTCCCCACTGAGTTGCCTGTTCCATGGTGGTGTGAGCCATGTCGATAAGAAGAGTGAATCCTCCAATTTGACAACGTTGGTCAAACAGAAGTCTTTCAAAATTCATGTTATTCATCGCGCGCATGGAAACCTGATCTAGTTCAGCGGGTGACCAGCTGGCTAGATGGCAACTCGGAGTGAATGTTATCAAACAGACTTACCTAAGCGAATCAAGATTACATACATTCCGTTATCCATGAATCCTAATGGAACGAAAATGCTGTACCGAGAAAGATAGTGTGCAGGCACTTTAGATGTTGTAGTAAAGGCAGTGTCAAATGAAACACGTACTCAGTGATATTTGTACGAGCCGTTCACAAAAACGCTGGCAATAGAAATGGGTAGGGAACCTTACTGCACTGCACAAGTTAACCAGTGTGGAGGGCGAAAAATCAACTCGAATGAAATTAATCGCTGATAGGCGAGGGAAAAAGTCACGAAAGTGGATCAAGTTCGTAGAGGATAGGTACCGGTAAAGAGAATTAACGCTGCCATCGAAGCGCCGGGCGCAAGACAGATGTTAGCTAGAATACTGGATCAGAATTTTTGCAAGGAAGGTGAACTGCACTGAAAGACCGGGCAGTTTGTGGATTTGGGACCAGGTCCACAGTACATTTGCGGATCCATACAAAGTCCGTCTTATATGGGAGACAACACCACCAAATCTGTGGTGAGAGAGAGATCATTTCGGAATACATGGTCTTCTGAACTTAATCAAACATTTTCAGTGTTTTGGCACAACTGGCTTGATCAGACGAATGCTGTTGCTTTTGTTCTAAGGCAACACAGCTGAAAATTTGACGAAATTCGTTAGCGGCGAAGGGAGATCGATCGGATATATTGACAGGATGTGCGTTCTGTTGACATCAAGGCAGCTGAGACTGAGCGTCAAGCTACACACCGCTTTCGCACAAATCCACTAATCTTCTTGATGAGCCATTTGAGTCGTTCCCTCACGGGATCGTCAGGGTCCAGTGAACACATATCTGACGCAAAAGCATGAAAAGATTCAACTGTGCGTATTTTTAGAGTGCGATTTTAGTTTGAAACCTAAATACACAAATCTCAAGTTTATGTGAGTAGAAAGCTAGTTTCCGCCATCATTTGGAGCCACCAGCAGAAAGTAAGAATGGTTCCAAATATCTTAAAAAGCCAAATAGAGCTCAGAGCATAAAAATTTCCACAAACGATGCAGTCAGTACGTGAGAAACAGCCTCATTACTGAAAAGACATGGAGGATATGAGAGCGAAATCAACGGTGTTTGGGTCATGTGTAATGCTATATCAAATGCATTCCGCGAGAACTATGAGCTAGTCTTCCACGAGATCAAAAATAACTTTAGCTCTTGATGATGGCGTTGGATTTCACGATGACAACATCCGGTTCTGAATTGACGAATCAGCCGCTCTACTTTTCCCTCCCGCGCTACTTGAGGCTTTGGCTATTTGGATTTTTGTCCCCAATTTGCAGCCCGAAATTGGATGAATGACAATGGTGAACTGGTGATAGCACGACAGGTATCCGCATCTCTCTTTGTGTCCTATACAGCGTACACAGAACTGTAGATATGCAGTAATATCCAGTTTGAATGGCATTCATGTTCCTATGAACAGGCCTAAGCAAATGATAAAACAGGCTCTTGATAAACAGTTGGATCAATGGATCACTCAGTCACTCATTTGACCAATCAACAGTGAATAAATAAATGGACAAAATAACGCGTGAAAGAATGAATGGACGAATTAACGAACAAATTAGTGACTAAGTCACTGAGTGGATGAATAGGTGATTGAATGAATGAACCAGTGTGGTAGTAAATGAATGAATCATCTAATCAGTCAGTCGGTGTAGAGAAGTAAACACTCAACCTATCAACAACCAACTATCAAAGAGAATAACCATCCCACTGTAAGCACGAGATAACATTGCATGTACAGTTTTATTAGTTCAAGAGAGTTCACCGCCGTTAGGTCATCAAAACTGGTACAGGATGTGGAAAGAATAATTTTACTCAACAAGTTTTTCCAAGGAAATAGAGAGCCATCTGCGCGAACCTCAATAAATGGAGCAGTTAAAAATTCCGACCGACTTTATTAGGCATTTTAGATGTTTGTGCCCAAGGCCTAGCAACAAAAATGATAGAAAGACAAGAAAAATTAGTGGACATTTGAATTTTGTTGCAACCTTATCATACCCGCCGGATGTGAAACTTGACTAGACTTGCTCCTGAGTCATTTTGACAACTGTTCGGCTGCTAGCGAGTAGGCTGAATAGTCACCGAATCTAACCTGGTGCTTGACAGTTACGAAGCCATTGACTTAGATTCCATCCGATCTCGTATGATCGGATCCCGTAAAGCCCAGTCAAACGAACGCTGTTGTCTTTATTGAGACCCACCAGGTGGCCACGGAGGGATCGGACATATGAGCCTTCGCTTGGGAGGCTCGGGCTTTTCGTTCCAAACCACGTCCATGGACTATTTCATTCCAGTGTGAAACTTAGTTTGGACGAGCTGGTAACTCGTTCAGACAATCATCCGACTGCTGATGAATGGCCAGAATGATTTATCGATGATCGTGGAGAAGGGCGTTAGGCAGCAACGCAAACTGGCTGGCGTACATGTGGTCCGTCCGATGAAAGCCTTAAACTTATGACGGGGGATCATGTATCCGATCCATGTATAACCACTCAACCAGTCTGGATAAGGACAGAGACGGTAGTGTGACTGAGTTGAACCATATGTTTACCTTTCGTACATATTTTACCCGTGCAGAATATTATGTTCATGACGGATTCACTTGGAACATACTTATACATATTTCAGATGACTTGTTTTCTCTTTGAACACGGGAACCATGACATAATCATACTTCACAAGCTGGTATGTTTACGAAACGTAAAAAAGCCATGCATTCGTCATTAACCAACTCACCCTGCATTCAAATACTTTTCAAGTCGTGGATCATCCAGTTTAGGGTACTCGTACCAAGGAGAGATATGCTTATCGGAGTACCGTAGAGTGCAGAAATTATCGATTCGCCGTTGTGCCAATGCATGATCATAGTGAGCATAGCGCAGGAAGCTCAGTAGGAACGTATCCACTGGAACAAAGTAGAAAAGGAAATTTTCGATGTACTCTGTCACCACTTGCGAAGCTTTTTCGTCAATTAAAGCTCAAAAGTTTAAACAGTTTGTGCGGCTATAGGTGTTTATATAGGCAGCTTGTGCAGCTGTGTGCGAGTCTGCTTTAACCAGTTGCATAAAACACTCGCATCTATTTTCCACATATTACACGCAAATAGGTATGCCCATCGTTCATGATCGCTTCACTCTTAGAAGCTATTACGTACTCACTAAAATCTTCACGCAGTACAACTGGTCTACTGATGACTCTGTGAAGTCAAAAAATTCTGTTACTAGTAGGCAAAGTTACCACTTGTTAAAAGAAGCATTTTTGCTACAGCACACTTCGTCGAGAGGTGAAATCACAGTGAAACTGTTCTGAGGTGAACATCATTCCGTGGCCGGTTTCGTGAAGTCCGGTCAGCTTCCAGCCTTGAATCGAACAGAAGATATATCCAAATATCTGACGACCACACTTCGTTCGTTACATCGTCCCCTTTCAAGAATCCAAGAACTGGTGACAATTTTTGTAAATAAAGATCTAGGTTATTTCACAAAGAACTGCTGATGATATCGTCTCTTGTCCTTTGGTTGCGGTTTTTTATGACTGGTTACGACAGAGATCACTGCAGAAGGTTAAAGGGTGTCCATCATTCGACTTTACTCAGCATATTAACAAGTCCGGTTTGTTTTAGTCTCATCTGAATACCGTAGTTTTTAGAGTACACTTACTGGCGTGTAGCGGTCTTTTTACACACTACGTAATACGCTTAAACAAATTATGAAAAGAGGTATTTGACGCAGAAACCGGGAAATAAGTCACCTCTTGGTCTCGGAATGACGTCTCCAGACCAAACCAATATATTTTGTAAACAATGATGAGAAAGTGAAGTTTCAGTTTAGCATTTATCTTGCAAGTAAAGTCCATCTGTGATGGAAAGCCGAGAAGCTCCGAACAACCCTTTCGTTCTTGTTAGAAAACGCCGGCAGTGCACATATCCAAAATATTTAGGCTGATTCGACCCAGCGAGCTTGCAGTCAGTAATCAAACATTATACTATGCGGAAATGAGGGGCTGATGAGCATTGCGGTAAAATTACACCCCGATAGGATGGACCGCTTCTGATCTTCTAAGCCCACAGCTCATGTCATGTGATCCAGTGTTGACCACCTCCTCGAGCAGTGACAAGGCAGATGAAAGGCCGGAGCGACGTGTAGGACATTTGCCTTTGTAAACAAGTTAATCAGGCTTTAAAGACAAACACATGTGCACTTACAATTTCGGATCTGATGAGTTTGTCAGCCACGCGGGCGACACCTTCAAAAAGTGGAAGGCCTAACCTGGATTTCTCCAGTTACCTCTTTTCGCGAAGTTGAATGAGATACTGATAGGGCATTGCGTGCTATTAGCAGCCACATGCCTCACTGAATTACTTTGAAATTAAAGTCTCTAATGAGTACAAAAATTGTGACAGTTTCGGTACACTTGAGTGTGTAACACATCTATAAAACATCAATTATTAGATGCTCTTTAAAATGCACGTATAAATTTTTACCCAACCTAGAACACTTTGACATTTCTGAGAAAACCATGTATTCTTTTTTGTGCAATCACTATTTGCTAACGCCACCCTTATTGAAACCGTGGGCTTATTAGGCGATTATCTAGAATCTCACCCAGAAGCCCCCCATCGCCGTGCGTAAAGATCTCATTTCGTTGTGTACCAAGAACTTCCAGAGAAAGAGCTATAAGCAAGCTGATGGTGTTTCCATCGAGAGCCCTTTGGGACCAGTCCTAGATGACAATTTTATGGCAAACTTTGAGCAGTTAGAAAAGGTCGACATACAACGAGTACCTTCGTATAAAAGATATTCAGATGCTGTTCTACCCATTACAAACAATGAGGGAAAAGCCTAATATGTGCTCTCTGTTTTACGATCCCAACTAGAACATTTTGTTTAACTATGAATTTGAGCAGAACAACCAGCTACTTTTTCCGGACCCTTTGATCTTCAGAAATACCAACCGTCCTATGTATCTTGTTGTATATCGGGAGCCTATATGGACTGGATTATATCTAAACTGTCCGTTACGGTGAAAACCCGCACTGGTGATAGCTTTATTTCACAGAGTTAGAGGAATTTGCACCTCAGATACACTCGCGGAAGAAAGTGAATTGCAATGACTACGCTGACCGTTTCATCGAAAAGCACCTCCCTCCGAGTGATAAAACGAAAGTGTCATCCATAATACCGAAAGAGAACACGTACATTGATGCTCCTTACCTTGCTCCTGACCATGCTTTCAGCATGTTTAAACGGACGCTGGACGCATCCTTAAAATGAAGCACATCGTGCAGTAAATCCTATACGTGGGATATGCCACCACCGCCACTCAGTTGTATCCACAATTAGTTGGGTATGTTAGTCCACCTGCAGTTGCGGTAATAGGTATATTGGCAGAACTGGCAGAAGGTTTGAAAAGGGAGTAAATGTGAAGCGCTAAGAAACTCCGCGTCACGTCAACTGAACTTAACCTAAGGCTGATCGAATTCCGGGTCAACTCGTTGATCTCTGGTCATTTGATCGACACAAGTCGCAGAGTTGAACTTAACTCATGGTTCCAGGTCTTAGCAGTTAGGCGGTGGCAGCAGAGGTTGAAGTTACGTGAGTGGTCATTTGAAGCCTGTCACGTGTGCTCAGAAGGACGCAAAGGGCACTCTAAGACTGTCTTGGTTTGATTACTTGGTCACGTTATTTTAAAAATATCTTATGTGAACTACGCAAGTGTAAGCTGAGTGACTGGGCTCTGTTGATCAGCTGAATGTTAAAATGTTCAAACCCATATTTGGATTGGAACGAGTTTCACTCGTCCCAGAGATTCATCAAATCCACTTTACCGATGACTTTCTAAAAGAAATACAGAGCTGGACAGTGCCTGTCGGCTCCCCAGCAGGGGCCAAATCTGTCGGGGGATATAAAATTCATACACAACTTCATCAAACCATGCTGAATTGACAAAACTTGGAAAACCGAGAGCGTTTTGGACGTAGCAACGGTGAGTCCTGCAAACTTTGGTAGAAGTTCGGGACGTGTGTTACTGATCATCACTGAAGTCAGCTTATACATAGTATAGTACCATGCATCCTCAGCATTCGCCGAAGTAGGGAAATTGGAACTGCTCACATGCCTGGGTAACTTAATATTTCGTAACTATTAGGGAAATCTAAACCAAGAGCAATAGAGTTTACGCCCTTTCTCAGTGGAATACTGTGACTCCAGAAGGATAGTTACTTATTCACATCTTCCTGGAAGCTGCAAAGTACATCGAACGTTCGCTCGCGCACCTATGATCAAGTCAAGTTCTGTGTGTGACCGTTCTAATGGCGAGTGCAAGCGTATTGGGACAGCTCGATTACGTCGATGAGACATACCACAAAAATTGGGCGATTGTGTGCGATTCTAGTCTAAATCTGGAACCAGGGCTGTCTGAATTCAGCTTGCTTAATAACACATATCTGTGAGCATTCCTCTGTTCCCTGTTGAAAAAGGGATGGTGATCTCCTGAGTAATGTCAACCACAAGTACTTAGTAGGCAGTGTGCACAAAATATTCGTCTTTGTTCTAACTTATGTACCTGTGCTTGAAATCAATTACCGTTTGTCATATGGGGGTTCATAGGGTGGGAGAAAAATGGAACTTAACCTTCAGATTAGTCGTCATGCTATATCCAAAATGCCTGGATTCTCCGGAGTGACGAGCGCTGTCACGCAGGCATTTGAAATGCTAGCAGACGAAGAAGATCTAAGGAGTGGTTATGTGATACTTGACAGACATTCCAAACTTCGCTGACGTAGTTGACGAACAGTTTGTAAAATTTTGCTAGAAAGAGAATCTTGTTTCAAACTCGTCTTCAAACGTGGCTTTTGCAGTCCACAAGGGACGACCCGAAGGAACAGGTTGTTTCTACATGGGAGGATATAATTGTAAATAAAATTAGGGCCTTCAGAATAGGTACACTACCAAGACATCATGTTAGCTACAAAAACATGGAGCGTCTGCACAACAGATATCGATCGGATTCCGGCTAATCGACTATAGTATACCCAGAATCACAGCTACACAGAACGACAAGATATTTTCCAGCTAAACTGAAACGGTCTTCACTAGAGGATAAGCAAACTTACGACAAGAATCTTTGAGATAGTATGTGCACCAAAAGAATGCAAAGTTTTTTTTGAGCTTGCTCAGTTATGTTATGCTCAGTCGCCCGAGCTACAACAGGAATGGCGAAATGCGAATCATTTAACTGTTGAGTGTGCACAATAGGGTCTAAATAAATCTCGTGTTGGGTTGTGAGATTACAGAAACTTAAAGACCAAGTGATGTGGTTTCGAGGCTATCTAAGTCGCATTCATTCCAAAAGGAATTTACTAAGAAAAAACTGCCTTGCTTTCGAATAGTTCCTTTCCATGAACACAGAGGAACCCTGACTGATTGTGATAAAAAATGATTTAGCGTATTAAGTTTTGAAATCACACTAAAATGTGACCAGAGGAAGAACATCCAGGTTGCCGCAATACATATTGCAGACGGGTAGGATCGTATTTGTCGAAACAGCTTGTGCGCTTTGTGAATGTTGTTCATTGTAAAATTTTTTGGAAAATGGATGGCGTGGATTTACGGATACCACCATTGAGGATTCTTCCTCAGGAGTGTCAGGAACCACATCAGAGTTTGAGATAGGCCAGCTGAGATTATCTCTACGCGATTTATTCCACGCCGAAATTGCACTTAGGATTGGCACGCTGAAAATATCATTAGGAGCTTGTGAACTAATGTTCTTTGTCGTAATGCTATAGTATATTTTATCTTATCATGGCCACTGTTGAGTAGGTGGTAACTATATGGGTTAAATGAGTGGCAATTGTTCTTTCGACTGACAAAGTTGACACTTTTCTCACGTAGGTGCTACTCCCAGTAAACGAAGCAGTTTTACTCATTCCGCTTAGCCGAAGCTAACCGCAGGTTTATTAATCAGGAAATTTAGCTGAAATGGGAAGTACTCGAAGCCACAACCGCCTCTGAAGAACAATGCTCTCATTAGGTCTTCTACAGGGTACCGTCGCTTGAAAAGGAATGGGAAAACATCAGTCTTTGAGCTTCAATTTGTTTGAAAACAGTGGGCTTAATTTCGTAATTCTTGGGATAGCAAGTGTAAAGGTATTATCCATATTTTGCGATATGCTAGAAAAAACACAGTTGTTTATTTGTGAGACTATGGTATCTGGCTGCTTCTCATTAATAAAATGGTCCCATATTTGTAAAAATAAAGATATGCTGATGCTGAGATATTCCTTTGCAATGCACAAGAGAAACGCGTCGATGTTGTTAAACAGGCAGGAAAAATCCACCCTCAAGTGAGCATAGTGACATTTTCATTCATGGAATTCGTGATTTTGCCGGTTAGAATTAGTCAAATTACCCATAGAGCCAACTTGTGGACAAAGCACAATATTGGTGTACGCAAAAGAGAACGCAAAAAAACAATGTTCATTGCCTGGACAAAGCACAGCGCTCACAAGGTTGGTGAAATCTCTTCTATGCCTACCTGATGAGCTTCAAGAAGGGCGAAACCGGTCGTGGGGAGTCGCAGAATTTTCGGCAAGCTTATTAGTAGTGTGTTACGTCTAGACAAGCGATACCTCGAATGTCGTATCAGCTGAAACATGAGGCGGCCTGGTGCAGCACGTTCACTTGAAGCGGACCGTCATAAAAGAGAGATTCAACTGGATTCAGCTGAGTCTCCCGCCAACATCAAATTTAAAAGCCCATCTTTTTCACATCATAATGGTTTGGGTGCGTTTGAGTTGGCACTATATATATATATATATATATATATATATATATATATATATATCAATGGTTGGTATCCGAACTGGATTTCCCGGTCACACCTTCGGATAGCTGTACACAGGTGGGAAACCGCAAACCACTTGAGGGGAACCGGTAAACATCTGAGGGAATAAGATCCGTGGATAGGCCTTCAGTGGCCTGTTGCAAGCTAGCACGACAGCACAACAATGGGCATTGACAACAGACACTTGCCTACCATCCGGGTACCGGAATCATCCGTCAATTCCAATAAGTCTAAAGGTGATACAGCAATTTCCGCAATGCAACTCGGTGAATGCGTTCCCGTGGACCACCCATTAACACACCATCAGGGTAGTAATAGGCAACCTGGCGATATTCTAATAACTGTCCAGTTGACATTGTCTTCTTTTTTGGGATCCCAGTCGGACAGCCAGTAATTAGAAAATGGAAGGAACTTACCTCGATTTCCGTTTTTTATTTTTAGCAGGTTGACTGGTGAGTATGCTGGCGACCCTCTGGGATCATTTTACTGAGAAAGGTGGATCCACACGTTTGCAGGTCCACATGTTCAAGGCTGCACTAGGAAGAGTAAGCCTTTCAGAATGGCTCATTTCTTTTGCAAAGTTGAAACCTTCGACATTCCAAAGCCTCTTGCGCGTACATGGATATCGGCTGTTCAGATCGCTGTGTCGAGTGTCAGGTTCTCCCATGATCTCAAATAAAAGATGTAGTTTTTCAAACTTCCATGTCCCATTGTTGGAATTCCCGGCGTTCCTGATTTCAAGCTCAGTGGTTCGGCTGACCGTAGGCTAGTTGTTTTGGCACGCAATTTTCGGTTACTTGTTTCAACTGGCCTGACAAGCGAAGCTGGTTTCCTACCCAAACAATTTCAACTCCAAGAGTGTTTGCTCCCCGAAGGATTCCGGTGTTTGGATTTGCAAGAATTTGAAAAGACGGCGCAAATGAAATTGGTCAAGTACCCGGAAATGTCGTCAGTATATCGTCCAGGTTATGCAAACGGTACAATTGTCTGGTATTCTACAATTCCCTGTATATACGCACAAGTGATTACTTCGTCATACGCGTTCCTCAAGGTGGTCAGTGTCGAGTTAATCTCAGATTCTTAACCGTGCATTCATATCACTCTCAACCATCAGGCCTGCGGATAGTGTATTGCCAGGAAACCATAACCTTGAAGAGCACATTATCTTACAACTATTTAGCCGAATACTAGATGTTTCAAATTAGGTAACAAGTGAACATTGATAAATGAATATTGTTTTGGGGAAATTTGTATTTGGACAAAATCGAGATACAGCCAAACAAAACGCCGAGGTGAGCTGCTGCAATTCCACTTCAGAATGTGAAACACAGGACGCAATCGTCTGCATGCATGAGAGACGCGTGCAAACGCCATTAACAGTAAATCCCTCGGATGGAATACATAACCATTCAGTCGCTATCGAAATGGCTGGGTGCCTCCTCGCAGGTGGATGTCAAATTCAGGTTCAGCAGGGCTAAGATAAGACTATAATTCTGCTTCACTCCGGTAGCGGTTTTGAACTCCATTAACACGGTTCCGCGAGTCGGTACCCACACAGCTTGTAGAGTTTTACTCAGGTCGACAAATTTGTCCTGAGGACCAAGCTTTCGTATTCCGATCTACGTAGCTTCTCCATAGATTGAGGAGAGAGCTTTGGCGGAGCCTAAAACAACTGATTCCTTCCACGAAACTTCTCTTATAACTGTCTCACGGTAATCATCAGGTCAGTTGTACTTCAGCCGTTTTGAATTCCACACTGCACTCGAGGAACATTCCCATAAGGCCATTGACCAGTCGACTGCGCAGAATACGCACCTGCTGTGCACATGGTACTAATTCCACAATAGATTTCCGTTTTCTGAAGGTTTCATTCTTCTTCATACAAAGAAATTATCACTTCATCCTTGAAATCATGAAAAGCCTTCTTTACCCCCAAATTGTGTACAGCAAATGATCAAGTTTATCCTGCATCATTGATCCTTCTGGTTTGGACATGTCAGTAGGTCAGTCATGCAGTCCTGATGCTCTTCCATTTCTGCAGCTAGTTCATGGTCAGCTGCAGTTCTGCTGATGTCAATAAGTCAGCTAGGTCACTGCAAGTTGGGGCAAGTGAGACAAATCAATATCTGGCCGATTGAGTAGCGTTTGACAGTGATGTTTCCAAGCTGCCTTAATTCAATCAGGCTGGTTAAGTTTCCCGCCGGTTTGTTTGCCTTTTAACAACTGAGGACACTGGACTTTTGGCTGGCAGATTTCTTTTAGTCGGATAAAAGAGTTTACGAAAACGGCGTGCAAATGAAGCTGTTCACTTCGTTTGGTCCAGAGTTCGCTTTTCCCTTTCCGCTTTTCGCTAGTGTTTCAGAAGCTTGATTCTTGGGCTTCAGCTGCCTTTTCAGACCGCTGTCTTTGTGAATAGTGGATTGTTTTGATGAACGCCAAATAGTTCTCCTGAATCAAGGTGGATATTGACGAATCATTCTCATGGAACCAAAATTCTTTCGTTTCTGCTCTAGTCCGGTGGTATTCATAGTGGTTCGTTGGTTGATATTCGGACTCAATGACTTTCGGGTGTGCTTGGGACTTACTTGTCTACCGATGTTTGCCTTAGAGCTTCGACAAGTATCGATACAATCTCCTGGTCCATCAGCTTTCTTACACTCATCCTGAATGAATTTCTTTTTGGCTGACGACGTCGCAGTCCTCCGGGATCAAGCGCACTCTGGCACGCATCTGAGAGTCACTTGTATTGAATTTGGCTCAACGCATCACTTATGTTATTGATCTCTTACTGAGATCCCTGTGCCTCACAATGATACTGTGGGTTAAGCGTGCGTGGTCACTTCCTGATGTAATTAATGCAAGCAGCCATGTACGGCTTGCTTAGGAACTTCCAATGGTGCACACATTGATTCTAAAGGGACCTATTATCATCTGCCAATTTTCAGGGTCCTTGGGTCCTTCCGAGAATTGAACTCACCCAACCAGAAGAAGGGATCACTTGAGGGTGTAGATCTGATAGGGTCAGACAACTGGTCGTAGAATTTTGCATTTTGTTCATTTCAGTTTGACATTTTGATGGCGTAGGTACTGACATATTTGGCAAAGATTGCCTCTCAAAAACGAAATCGGATGACCATCATCCTCGAGTTGAATCAGTTTAGTGCATCCGTTGTTCTTTGATTCATGTGGCCAGCGAACTCTACACCGCGGTCGCGTCGGCTTTCTTAATTTTTCCCCTCCATCAGAAAATATAACCAGGGTCATCCTCCTGCAGCCTCACTTGATCTACCAGCCTTGTACCATTGAATGCAATGTCTGAGTTATCTTTCAGTAAAACCAGTTAGCCTTTAGGAACGATCAGCCCATCCTTAGTCAGAAGAGTCTGCAAGTACTAGGGTTTAAGTTGTGGAAGACGTGCCCTTTTCCTTCGCCCTATAACACTTCACGTGCAGCACATTGGAGCATTTTGACCACGGAGTCCGGAAGCAGGGGATTATTTCGGGTATTCTATCCCTGGTTTTTGAACTCAATAAGTTACCCACAAGACAACGAATGGCTGACCTAACCTGAGTGCGCATGGAGTAAGGCAGTTCTAACTTCAAATGCCACTGCGTATGGCAGGTGCCTTGAAAAACCATCGGACTCCTGATGTTTAAGATTGCCATGGTCTTGTATAGGTCCTTTCTTCCCTTTAGGGAGAAGGGTCCACATGTCATGCCCAGCAGGAGATCGTGCTGTAGATTGGCAGAGAGGTTGGCATCCCAAAGGAGAATATTTATTTGAGGACTAACATGTAGTAGTTCCTCCCCAATAACGAACTTCCCAGTAAGGATAACAAAAATCTATCTTTGATAGAGTTTCCCTGATGATGATGGCTTTCGTCGCTTTTATAGCGTTTACCCAACTAGAAAGTTTGTATTCTTTTGATTCCAAACTTATGTCACAGCAAACTTCACAGTGAAACGTTTTCAGTATGATATTCTTCTATCAGCGGCTGCGTGTTTCTTATCAAACTCAAAGCCATGGATAAATAACTACTGGCATTTTCGGTAGATATTAATAAAAAACTGGTGTGATGGACGGTTTGGAAACCTGAATGAAAACAGGTTTCTGGTTGCCGTGATTAACTTTCCATTCCATCTAGCGCTTCTCTTATTATCACGGCCCCCAGTATATCTCGTGACAGACACAACCCACCATCTGCACCATATAAAATTACACTTAGCGGCAAGGATAAAGAGCACCTCATGCACCATTTGGCTGATTCGTAATTGTACGTGGAAAAACGGCTCCCTTAATTGGGCTGACTGCAACTGTTCTTTTGCCATAAACGTAGTAGAAAGCGTTTGACTTTTCTGTACGCGATGTTCAAAAAACCCTTATATTGAGCTCAAACAAGCTTGGTAAGAGTTTCGTGGAAATCGGACAAAATATCTGTTTGCATGATCAACAATGTCTAACTATTTGTTTGTTCTTCAGATCAACGAAATAGATGGAAAACACCAGGTTTAGTTAAAATGAATGGGTTCCAATGCAGGATAACAAGATGCACCATCATTAGGCTTGACGGAGTGAAAATGCTTGCACCTTCCAATTTGGGCAAGATTTGTATCTGAATTTGTTCGCACCTGTCCTTACGGATGTAGGTGTGTCTATATATATATATATATACAT
>SJOL01009403.1:1606831-1625311 GCA_004794785.1 Opisthorchis felineus | reverse complement strand
ATATATATATATATATATATATATGTCTAGTCTGACTGATGGATTGGAACAGGCTTCTGCAAGTTCTCTTATCAGCCTTACTCAATCGGGTCTGCGCTGACTTCAGGTGCTTGCACGTAGTGCCTCACTCGGCTCTTCATAAACCCTCTGAGTTTGTCCAACTGTGCTCAGGGCTTTCGCCAGTGCTGATCGGTGAGTCTGGTCAGTCTAACTTGAATCCTCCCTCAGTTTACGTTCATATAGATACGGACGCAGTTTTGAACAGGCAAACCGTAATGGATTTATAGACTAGTTGTATACCGTAATTCAGCGAGCCAGAACTTTTCGGCTCCCTAAAAATTCAGTCCCATGTTTTGAATTGCAATTCTCTAAGTATACAGTTGACTGTACATAATTCGGCAGAGGTGTGTAAGCTAACAGTGGCGATCCCTGAATTCCCATCGATATATTAGTACCCAACAGTTGCAGTGCCACAAGACTATGCAGTGCGTTGCATGACATAAAACGTAGTGTGTTCTTAAGAAACATTCGCGTATTAGCTACCAATACAATTAGCAACCATGAGAACGTCTAGACGGAAAGCAAGTGAAACCTGAAAAACAAGTGAAACTTAGACTGTAGGGTTGACCCAGGTTCAGGGTTAAAGTTTCTGTAAACTCTTTTGACGTAGTTATTCGAATTCTCAACAGACTGGGTGAAAATATAATTCAGATTCGTAGAAACAGCGTACAACTATATTGTTGGGTCACATTCGGATGCTATTTCTCCGCGTGGTCCAAAGTAACAGCCGGTTATCGCTCCATTATTCTAATCGATTCACATTCATTGACCTCACAGTCGGATACAAAACCAGTTTGCGGACAGCTTTGCCACCCGACGTTGTGTACAGTTAAGATCTAATCCATCGAGGTATTGAGAAGGTACTAGAGCGTATTTCGTTTGAATGCAGATTAGTGACTGTGTGCGGCTATCACATATACTTCGTAAATAACAAACCTGGTACCGAAAACAATCAGTGGTGACACAGAAGACTCCAGCTTCGTCGGGAGGACAGGTAGCAGCATGCGGGGCACAATTCTTCCATGCTAAGTTTTCTTGGTTTCATGTTCAAGACTTTTAAAACAGATAAAAGCCAAGGTAAATGGGCTTGCACTACACTGTTAAGCAAAAGAGTGTGACATACGGAAAGTGACAGTGGAAAACACACGAATAAGTGCATTCGTGAATACTCAGGCAATATTCACACAGTAGACTGCATGAGAGGTAGATTGGATGGACTTTACAACACGCCGATTACCTCATCTATTTCGTTAATTGATTACAACCACGTGGCATTGATAAACTTATTCCGTCGCAAAGATTTACATTTAATGAACAGAAGAACAGGGATCGCGTTTAGCGAGTCACTCCAAAACCCGACCAAGGTGGCCCCGTCCTACTGAGAGTTATTTCTTAAACATAATTCTTTTTTGACTTATATACTCATCTGCATATTAACTTGGTTTTGACGGAGAACTTACCCGAAATCCAGCTGAATCTCTTGTTTATGATGTTTTCAATCAAATGAGTGTGCTGCAACAGGTCGCCTCATATTTCAGTTGGTACGATATTTGAGATATAGCATAATACATTATACAGACGTAGATCATTACTCATAAGGTATCCGGAAACTCTTTGACAGACCACGACTGGTTTTCCCCTTCTTGAAGCTCATTAGGTAGGCACAGTCCCCTAGTTTTCGTTAACCTAAAATCTGCTGGTCTTTTGATGTTCGCCTGCCAGCTTAGGCACAATTCTGCTAAGTGTACAACACTAAAAGTGTGTTGATTGATACATTGACTCAGTTATGCAAAACGCGCAGCTTTTCCTCGTGCAAGTACAGCTCTGTGTAAGCTACTCGAATAACATCCTTTCACTCAGTCTCGGTCTTTTTTGGGTGAACAAAAGTGAATAAAATAGAACATGTGTAAAGCGTCGGTGGTTTCATTCGAAAATTGTGTCTACCACGCGATAATAAGAGACCACTATCTTAGGCTATATGTAAGCCAACAGTGCCTCGTTATATTAGCAGCTGTTGGCGTCCATCAAGAAGAGACTGGACCTTACCGTGGTGTAACGTTTTGTGTACCTCTGCGACCCATTAAGCTATACTGGGAGGTCTCCACGAGACAATCGCAGTCTCTCATTCCAGGCTGGTCAGTGGTTTTGACAAACACAATCTCCGGGTCCTCCTGGTTGGGGGTTGGAACATGTGTGGCGACGTGTTCCGTAAAGATGATAATGTACTTGCATTTCTGACCAAACACCTCTGTTTTGCGGCCAGGCTTTTGAGCCAAAGGCTTTGGTTGAGGACCATAATCGTTCTCCTGTCTAGGCGTGGGCGCCCTGGCAGTATCCCAGTCCACGTACAACCATGAAATGCACACATACAAATAAACTCATGCCACATCGGTCGTTGCGTGGTGCCATCAGCCGGGTTGCCTTACTCGCTGCATACAGCAGGGTGGGTAAGCGAAAACATGCTACTGCTGACGCCTCCCTTCTTTCTCTTTCACATACTTTTTCTTCCCCCTATCCACACCCCAATAATAACTCTATCCTTGTAGGCCTAGCACTTAGAACTGATGACTCCGTTCGTGCTGCAACGGTTTTGCATCTTGGTTGTACGGCTGTACACCAGTGTTGAACACTGATGTCATGCTGTCCATGATGATGACGATGAACCCTCGTCAACAGAGTTGAGGTACGGTATGATCTTTAGTTCAGATGTTGCTCTTATCCACTACCAACTTCAGTACTAGCTTGATTTATGTTGCTTCTTTGTTTTAATATCTATCATGTAGATATCGAAGATAGCTACCGAGTAGCTGTATGAGAGCTCTGTGACTTAAAACCAAGATTGTCTGACGCTCCTATGGTGGTTTACAGCTGGAATCAATAAGCTCCTAAGCAGCATTCGTACCACAGATACAAAACCGTCAAACGCCTTGTCAAGGCATTATAAGAGGGTTACAATAAAACAATTAGGACATGGAAATACTATATTCTTTAGGCTGTTGCACGTGAATTTCATCGGTTCTTGTGGTGACTTTTGTTAGAGATGCCTAGATCAACTGAGCTCAATCCCGTCATTTATGGCTTTGTAGAAGTCAAGGTCGTATAAAGCTTACATTCCATTGTAACCTGTACTTCCAAGATTGAGGCGTCACATCAAAATTTGAACCACCTTGTATTCAAGCTTTAGGGTCCTGCCAGATGAAAATCAACCACAGTTCTTCAAATTTCTCTTAGCTGGTTGTTGAGACTGCGAACCTGAGTGTCTCTCAGAGGCATATGATATTATTTGGTCTGTTTCCTACCAAGGACGCTCAGTACAATGTGAACGCTCAGGGTTTAACAGAATATTTGTGCCCAAAGCTTCTGAATTTTACTTATCCTGTTAAATAAGTAGATTTAGTTCTTGACATAACATACTACTCACAAGGTTGGTGAAAACTCATCGACAGTCCACGGCCGGTTTCGCCCATCTTGGTGTTCATCAGATAGACGTAGTCGCCGAGTTTCCTCCAACCTTGTATTTTGCTGGACAGTAAATTACAAGCAGCTGCTAACTTGGAACTTATGAGTAGTGCTCTTCTAAGATCTACTCTATCTGAAATTTCTTGCCAATTGAAACATGAAGCCTCATTTATGCGGCACGGTCAGTTAAATGTCATAAACAAGCAATTCAGTTGGGTTTTGGTCGAGTCTCTCGTTATAACCCAATTAATTTGCAAATGCGTGTATTTCGGGAGGTTTGATTCAGTTTTGACGAGGAGACTTATCGACAAATCGATAGTGAGGTGACAGGGTGCGGAAGTCTTTATCAAATGCCTTATGACTGTGCGCCCACATAGAAAACACCGATCAAAAATCGCCGCGCCATTATTTGTTTGTCATATAAGGTGACCGCCTACATGATAGAATGTGTAGATAGATACTAAAATCGGTTTTAGCAGTGATACAGTAGACTCACTGCTTTCCACAAACAGAAACAGATGAGGATGTCATTTATACGAAGTACATTCCGCAAGTTAACCTTATTCTCCAGTTAGATTAATACTAACAGCTGCTGTCCGGCTATGTAGAAAAGAAACCAAGTTAAACTGCGGTAGATTGGCTCTGATGAGAAATGAGCAAATGAACTAGATAAAATAACAAGTAGAAAGGGCACCATGGATAACACCAAAATGTCAGAGGATATTGAAAGAAAAATCAGACGCGTTTCTCAGGAATTTCGTGATGGATGGACGAATGCAGTGATGACTGAAATAAACTTTCGGAAGAACCTCTAATGCCGCCTTTTTAGTGGTGCTAACCAAGCCACAACGAATATGGAGCGAAATTGACGTGGGCAAACTAGGATACTCGTGTACTGTTTGTATGTTTGCCCTTTTCACCAGGAAAAATTAAGAAGCGGGTCGTTGCAAAAACTTCAGCGCACATGTGAACGACCCAGCATTAATTGCTCCATAATTTATATCCAGTTCGTGGTGGCCTAACTGAAAAGAAAGTTACCTAGTTCGTCGTTTAGACATGAACTTACAGAAAACGGGTATCTCGTTATATTTTATGGAAGTAGAAACAATCCGTTTCATGCGCAATAACAACCTGAATTTGTGTTCTAGCTTGCTTTACTTTTGCTAGTGTATACAGTTGGTTCGGTTGGCTTATCCTTACGGTTTCATCTCTTCACCTAATCCGGTCTCCTTTGTGTTCTAACCTTTGCCAGCTGCAATGATCCTTAAATCCATTATTCATTTTGCTTTGTCTTAAGACGGAATGTGACTGAATGGTTGGCGGTGTAGATTCGAATTCAGTCAAGTGTGTAGTGATTATTCTCTTATCACTCGTGAGATAATTGGAGGAAATCGAATGCAGGAAGCGCCATCTAATTCGAGTGAACAGAATGCATTGATAGCTGTACTATCTAGCCATGGGTTAAGCCCACTAATGCAGCACGGCAAAATTGACTCAGAAGCTGTTGTTCTTTTCACACGGTCGACGTTTATGATTTAGAGTGCTGATAATCCTGGAACATCTTTCATGTATTCTACAAACATGACCAGTTTGACGGTTTTACTATCGAATAAAGAGCACACTGGTCACGGATGAGCGACCGCGTGATGAATATGGCCCATAGTATGCACTCTTTAGTAGGTTACCAGTGACTTAGTGTAATCCCATGGAGGTTATTCTGTTTGAAGGAGGATCAATGCAGAAAACGTCAGAGCCATCGGAAGCAGTTTAAATGCATGTGGATTTGTGCATCCGTCCCTATTAAGTCTGCAAAACCAAGCACAGAAAAGGAAACAAATATGCACCTAAGAAGCTCGTATATGCAAAATAGATTAATGACATTTATACATCGTCTCAAAGGGAGTGTGACCGTGAGTTCTGATTAGGTGATCACCCGGCTGGTTATAATCCAAAAGCGTTGTAATTTCAAATTTAATACACCCCTTATTTCATCAGTTTGCCAAATGCCTCAAAAGATACTGCCACTAATGTGTAATAACCTGTTAATTTTTCGCTTGGAACGCTCAAGGTTATATTTGGGGATTCAGCAATTCCGTCTTGTTACACCTTGTCAGCCATTGTTATTTGTGGGTTATCTGTTGTTGATTGGGGTGAGGAGGTAACTTACGGTCTTGATCTGTGGACGGGCATAGGAAAAACTGTTAGTTTTATAACAGAAACACAAGTTTTGGTTCAGCTGACTTCGAACAACCTCAGCACGCGCATAACATCCTATTATCGGTAGAGGGTGCCTTGAATAAATTGATGTCAGTTGAATGTGAAGCTGTGCAGCGGTTAGGTGAAGGTTTGGCTAACACTGGTATATAGCTTCCTATGCACTCCTAATTTGCATCTCAGCTTACAGGAATGTTGGCAGATTTGAATTTATTCATTTTTGTAAATGGAGCCAGCCTGTGCTGAAAAGCTAAGAAGCACTGTACAGCCGTTTCATCCTTATTGGGAATCATAAACAATGTGCATCTCACGAAACTCCAGAGAGTCTCGAATCCCCGATCTCCCTTCTGGTAGCTTGAATACTTAACCATCCGGACACAAGCGGCGGTATGATTAACTCGCATTTGGACAGGATAGCGCCTGACTCATCCTTCGGTATGAAACTTTCATGAATATTGTCGTCATCACGGTCAGTACCAGCACTGATATTCTACTTCCTATACTTGCCATCAACATAGGTGTCAATATTATTTTAACGAACTTGCAGAAGAAGAAACACGCAAAGACCATTTTAAACGATGCGATGTGGTCACTTATCCTAGGTTTCTTTCTGTTTCGAAATTGCGACCTCAGGTAACACAAGAAAGTTTGCTGATTTACGGTTAACCTCATGGTGAAATTGATCTTGTTTTGCCTTTGCGAGGGCTCCAGTAAGTGAGACAATACCTGGCCTAAAAGGTGGAGTAAAACTAGAGTATTTACAGTTAATTCATCATTTTTCATGATCCCAACCACTGTCCATATTTTTTTCAGCACAATCAACTGGATAAATGCTCTATGGGCCGACCACGGCAATACTTTCAAAGATAACAGGAAAAGGTTTTTTTAGCTTCTTTTGGTATGGAGTTGTCTCATTTGCGGATATCTGTGCGTGAGATCCAATAATAATGCACCGAACTGTCGTAAAAGTGCATACAAATAGTCTTAAACCTATATAAGGGTCCTTGAAACGGGATATTTCTTCTCCAACGACAAATATGGCGCAACTAGCACTTAATTCTGCTAATCCTAAGAAGGTTTTTTGATTGATTTGGAACAGTCTACTGTGGTGCTGCCAGAAAAACTTAAAGGAACTAAATAGGTGGTATCTAAGCCATCTGTAGACTTTGTTGGTTTGTGTGCCGTTTTCTAACCAAATTTGGCAAAGTTTCTAGCCATCTTAAATAGCATCTTGATGCTTGGTTATTGAAAAGGTATACTGACTAATGGTCGGTTTGTTCCTTATGGTCGTCCTGAAATCTCTCATAGAAAAGGGTTCCTACTAGAAATTCACCTTCTGTCTAGATCAAGGTATTTATCAATTCATGGCCCCAATGTCGTGTGTTAAAACATCAGTTCTGTTTATCTCTTCAGAACCAGCGTCCTACGTTGACTGTAGGCACACTATGGTAAGTAAGAGATGTACATGGAATCAGTTCTGACCTGAAACATTATTCATTGTTATTCATTCTTTATTCATTACTCAGCACTGCCTACATAATTTATCCGAATGGGTAAATGACAGACAAAAGCATTTATGGAACTGTGACCGGTGCCCATATCGGGTAGCCATACTAACACTGGGAGGGAATAGGCCAAGCTTGAATATCTCCACTTCTGTGTGCAGATGGGATTACTATAGTATTTTTCTGGCTGTGAGCTAAAGACCGGTATTCGGCTGGGTAACCAGGCATTGAACGTTTTTCAGCCATCCATGCAGTGGCTTGCGTCACAAAATTGAAATAGTTCAAGAATGCAATCTGAGGTTTAAAATGTATGGAATTTTGTGTGCTTTGTAGATGGCTATATTTACAGCCTTTCTTTGATGGTCATATGTTTTCTTAGGACTAAAGTTTTTAAAACACGGTGTGTAAATACCTTTGTACCCATTGCGTTTCCAAACGAATTAGGTGGAGAACTACTGAGGCAATGAAAGAGCAGAAGGTAACCAGGTTTGATTAAGGCTGAACATTAAATTCTCTTCCGTTTCCCTATTCGTTACATGGGTCAATTACGATTGACTCATCCCGTATATATATAAATATATATACATATATGTTAAGTAGGGCCAGCACTTGTAAGAACTGATCGTAAAGGACGGCTGGGTAAAGACATGGTTATATCCTTTGCATTAGATTGACGGAGCAGGGAATCGTGAGGTATGTTGTCTACTTGGGATTGTCAAGATGGCAAAGTATCGCAACATACCACATGATTGTTGTTCTGCAAACGCTTCCGCAGCATGCATTCGAATAAGTGATCCCCGTGACTTCTGATTCAAGTCTGAAACAGAATAAGCAGCTAAAAAAACTCCAGTCTTTGTAGGCTGAGCCCTCATGCGTCGCAAACTAGCCACCTATGATTTCCATCACAAAATGATAGAACAGTAATGCGGTCCTGTAAAATAATGGGCAGCGTTCGGAGTTGAATGACAACCGCGCGATTTTTTCAGCTTCCCAGATTACTTATCTTCTACATTCCCTCCAGGATTTGCATTAATTAATCAATCCGTTTACAAATGATGAGGAATTTGGGTCTTTGTATTTGAAAACAGAGAATGGTCCTGTGAGAAACTATGCTTCCATAACCGGATAGTTTGATAATGACACTGCGATGTGTTTTGACGTGCACACACTGTGTACAGCGATATTCTTTGCAGTAAAATTATGCCAATTTAAGTGTTTGGGTCTCTTAAGACTTGCTAAATTCGAGTAGAAATAGCTATTTTCTCAGATGGTTACAATGATTACAAGAGTGACTGAACTGTCATTGTAATCAAATAACAACCAAAAACGCTTGACTCAGCTGAATTTTGTTTGTTTTCCGATAGCATCAACTTAACTTCTAAATGAATAATTATCCCCACATACTTTTAGTTTGATCATAAGTGCGAAACAAGCCTGGTAACTGTAAAAGACACATTTGCTAGGCCTCTAAAAAGAGTGTGTCTAGACTTCTCATCGTCCTTATGAGGAGTTTTATAACAGTGAAAACCAAACTAGTTAGCAAACGAGTGTATTTCACGTAAATACAATTTAGATTTAACCACTCAGATACGAATAAAACGACAGGTGAAATCAATCAACTGGTAAACTAATAACGTGGATCGCTTTATCTCCAAGGCGACATAATATCAAGATCTTCTCTGCACAAGAGTTTGTTTGATAGAGAGCAACCACTGCCTCATTGAACTCTAACAGCTTCGGATTAAATTTGTGTGGCGAGACTTTGAATGGTGTTTCTGGGTCAACACAATAACATATGTGTCTCGCAATCGCCTAGACCGGTTTTTGAACTTGGTTTTGGACTCCGGTCGAAAAATATTAGTGACCTTGAGGGGTACTGCGGCTGATGCAGTGGGTTACGTCGATGTAGCCCCCTATTTACGAGCTGAGATCTCATTACCCAACCGGATACCTGTAAGCATCCGACTCTGTGTTTTCCGACGTTCTACTTCCATAAAACCTCGCTATAGTAGAAAGCCAAAAGCCCTTTAATTTTCATCTCTGTTTCTGCACCAACTAGGTGTAGTTGTAAGCTAGCTACCCTGTTTCCCACTAGAAGGAACTCAGTCATAGTCTTGGTAGTTGGAGATCTCAACGCACAAGCCTGGCCTCCGCCTTGGTTATATGCTGAGTATGGGCACAAAACACGGTGGCCATATTGAGTGTCATTTGCATCTTTGCACTAATCAGCAGGTGTTACATATCTAACAGCGGGTTTAGGCGCAGTGGGTGACATTGTGCTACCTGATGCGCTTCTTTTCACCCGCTGTTGAGCTAACATGAGGGTTACACTGACCACACCTATCGAGGTGCGATTTAGTGCCCAACTGAGGGCATTTTTGACTACACGGGTTGATCAGGCTCACTCTCCCATTTGACACTAAGTTTCCCGGGCAAATCAAAGAAGCAAGCTCCTCGCTTAGCAGCAGAAAAACAGTATGAGCCCAATTTAAGGGAATATATCAAGGCTCAGTGTGCAGTGCATTAGGAATGGCCTTGTAGGAGGACGACGACTGTAACTTGGGTGGTTGAGACCGTGTTCAAAATGCTACACCAACCGAATCTGCAACCATAATGATATAAGCTTCGTGATCCCCGTAACAAGGCTGCTATTTTCCATAATACTGAGACACCCCGATTTGCAAGTCCAAGAGCACTATGCAAAATTTCTGCCCGGTAGGAACCATACTGACCAAATCTTTAGATTAAGTTAGTTTCTCGGCATACAGTCGGCCGCTTTTGTTGGCAGTTTGCGGAGATTTGAAAATTGCAAACGAGGTTTTCTCCGGCAGGTGGAGTCAATCTGTGGTGAAAAGCCGAGAAACATTGCATATCGGTTTCATCATTATGGGAAATCACCGGCAGTGAGCATCTCACGAATCTCCAGAAAGATTTGAACTGACGATCGCCCAGCTAGTAGTTAAAAAATAAAACCGTTCGACCAAAAGCGGCTGATCAGTAGTGTGGTTAGCTCTCACTTAGACAGGATATATAGCCAGTCCTCCTTCGATTTAGAGGAATCTTAGACTATGTGAATAGATGATCTCCGGTGGATATGCCTGGCAGGAGGGCATGCCCTTGAAATTTGAAATGCACTTTGTGCTCTTAGCCCCACACCTCCGATCAGGTTAGACTGTGCAACGAACTATCCGTAAGTTTCCTCATTACTGGTGGGTTTCATTCGGAGATTTTTCACTCCCTTCTCTTCGCTTATTCGTGTCATCGACATTACCATGGAGGACATACTCCAAGTAAACATACATATAAGTAATGCAATCACGTCTGGAAAGCGGTTACCGGATTTGGATTATGCGGATTAAATGGTTTTGGTGTTTGACAATTATTTGTCCACATGAAGCTCACTAAACACGAAATCGGATGTGGCCGGCATTTTGGTATGCGTTTTTCACATTCAAAGCTAAGGTCTTTTTTGGGATTTTTCTGTTTGCCTGTGTTTCTCTGAAAGTTTAGAGTGAGCTACTTGAGTTTATTAATTTGGCCGCACGAAAAGCTCGCCAACCTGTGTCAGTTATGGCGGAAGAAACGAATTTCGCTGAACTTGTGGGGCGGTGTTCGCAAGAAATATGTTGGAGTGGTCTTTCTTTACGGTTTGCTAAACTTAGTCCATGGAATCGGAGGACCTTAACTGTTTTCCATCTTCTCCCTAGTACAGCACTAGTTAGCTAGTTGCAGTGTGTACGCAACAAAATGGTACGTAAGCAGGTGGTGGTCAGTAACCAACAGCAAATAAAAATTATCAGGTTAAGGTGATTGGGGCATACTTAACCGCCACCTTCCGATGAAAGCCTTGTTTTCTGTCTCAAACCATTGGTAGTATAGGGTTTAAAGAGGACAGACTATAATACCGCAACATAAAATGGAAGCGGTTGCAGCCGGAGTGCTTTGGGACCTCCGAGCCCTCCTTATTGGGGCCATTGTGACTCTTCTCTCATGTGACTAGAAACCCTGCGGAAAACGGCACAAACCAACCACGGTGGTGCGCCTTCTGGCACTTCCTAGCCGGACTCCTCAAATAAGGTTCATTTTTGATGCAGTGGTCCCGGGTTTGACGTTCGGGAAGTATGTTTGGAAAGTCCTTTAGGTGGCACCTTAAATCGACACAATACTGAAATGTGCTTACTTCAATCCAGTTCAAAGATATAGGCAGTTTGTTCGTGGTCGTTTTCCCTAAGGACATGTGACCTACTTGCACTATGCCCCCACCTTTACCTTCCACTTTTTACTAGGGATTTTCTTCCTCATGGTTGTATGGAAGTAAAGCTCCAGTCTGTATTATTCGTGTATTATTGTAAAAGATGGTAACGAAAACAACAACGCTGATGACCCGCTTTGCGATTAACTCACAACAGACAGCGCATGGTGCCAGTCGTCCTTAAAACACACAATCACATCACGCAGTCGAATGTTGAGTAGTGAACTCTCAGAACAAAAGCCCATGGTACATGGCTTTTTGCCTTTCTGAGATTATTTATAGTTTCTTATTTAATTTTAATTCTGCTCGTCGACCTGCTTCATCCTTGTTCTCTGTCTCTTTTCGGCTTGTGTGGCAAAACGTTGATGGCATTCTTCAACCAATATGAAGGAGATTTTCCTCTGATTCAAGCATTGTCCCGTCAGCCTCTAAACATTTTGTTAGAAAGTATATGGGGATTCGGTAGATCCTGAAAAATGCAGACCAAGTACACATATTGTGCGTATGCATCCTCGTCTAAATTTTTCACTTCAATCTTGACAAGTGCGACTGAATATACTAGTCTTCTGCAGCATTAGGTGACGCAATACTGGAGAATTTTGAGAATTCACCGTGGTACCTAGGGCACCAGTGATGATTTCCTGAACACACACAAAGCATGTGACGCTATTTTTAGTGTTTTCACCTATAGCTTTTAACTGATAAGCGAAAACACATTTCCAAAAACTCTCCAGAGTCTGCTCAGGCCTAAACATTCCAATAAACAAAAAGGAACCTATTTCGGTGGTATAATAATGAACTGATCGACATAAATTACCCTCTGTGCATCACAGGACAGTGTATAGTGAATTTACACAGCAGTCTGTTTGGTATTCGTGCACGAGAATGCAATCAATGTGGTTTATCAACATGACTAAAATGGTGCTCCTCAGGTAATATGGTTTGGTTCGAGTTTTACGACATGTTGCGGGGAGTACATCTCATTACATCCCAGGTATCAGTCAGAGAGGAAGCATCTGGAAAACAGTCTCGATTGATCATAAGTAACACCTCACTTCTGTCCGTTAAACAACGATGTAAGTCAAAATATAACTGCTAAACTTTTCTTCTGCAAAACCAAATTGTGTGTGACCTTATCCCTTATCACTCACGCGAAGGGACGTGGTAGAAGCGTGAGTCAATTGACCCCCTGGTTAGCAGCCTCTGGCTGTTGACCGCAAAGCAGTGCACTCAGCGATCACGCTGAGCAGCCGATGGGCTTGAATTACAAGTGACACTTGGTTTTGGTTTAGGCGACAATTTGTTTACAGATGAGTGTGTTCTTTCCCTTCAGTTTGTTGGGGAAAGAGGCTAAACCTGTAAGAGTCATAACTGTATCCATTAACTCTGAACGTCAATGGGAGCGGCAAGCGATGTGCCGGCAAGAAAGAGGGATATAACGTTTGATTCGTATCACCGTGATGCTAACCTAGGAGGGATTGTGCAGACCCATGAGAAATTGAATTATTTGATATCCAAAAAATTAACCCATATTAAACTTTTTTGATAAGGAGAACTACAGTACTATTCAATCCGGAAATGAATTATCGAAGATATTTTGTGTGGGTGTTGCGAGACTGCGGGAATAAGCGTGTTGTATAGTCTAGCCTCATGGTAATTCAACTAATTCATCACATCATGTTGATCAAAGCGTGTATCTTGAGTGTGAATTTCGAAACTCTCTGTAGGGGTGCGATAAAAGTCAAATTTTTTATGTCGTTCTAACTTTGGGAGATTGCGCTTCTCGATGAGACTTACCTTGAGGTATTTTGAGGTGAGGTGAGGCTGCTAACCAACGCTTGAAACTGGTCAAGTGTGCCATCACATGTTCGGCATTCTCACCAATTTCTTTTTTCGCCAAATTCCGGTAGAACGGTGTTAGGGATTTCACCGGTGATTCCCCCATTTGACCGTTGCGGTTGGTCCTGGGTCGGATTTGTGCGTAAAACATCTACTCAATCAACGTTTATAATTCAGAAATCCAATCAATTTTGCACACATATCATCAACCACTTGAGATATACGGAAATTAAAAGATGATTGGATGGTGTTTGTGCAGTTGCCACTCACATGCATCAGAAACGTTGATGCAAGTCACTATCCTGGCAAGTGTCTTAGAGTGTGTTTGTGTGTGCGGTGAAGGCGAGAACGTGTGACTTGGTGTATATGATCTCAAGGTCAGAGCATGATGTGATCATTTTTTGGTTCCGATGACTTACTCCCATTCTGGTATGCACCCAGGATGTAGAACTTTGGTAAGCATGCGAGTAGATTAAGGCCGATCGACCCCTCAGGTTAAAGCAGGTATGCTGTGGAGGTCGCTTGCGCTTTATGTGAAGCATGTAGGTGTATGGACACAGAAGGAGATGGTGAGGTCACTGATAAAAAATTTCCACAATTAATGCTGTTTTGTGTTGCTTTAAAAATCTCGTTGCCAAGACCAAAAAAAAGTAAGTCACGAACTTTGCAGATTGTTTACCTTAAATCGAAATCGTGAGAATCGGATCGTCCAGATTTGTGAGCTTTGCGGTAGATTTTGTTCTGAAGCTAGCAAGAATACCACCGTTTCTCTGGTTCTTAACCCATTGGTTTTTGGTTTCAGAATCGATGGAAGTACTGATCCGCACATATCAGCTGGAAGGTGACACAAAATTGAAGAGCCATCCAAACATTCTACGACATACTACCGATAATGGTCAGCGGGCAATGAGCAATATACAAAGGCCGACCAAGCATTGGTAATATAGATCTTAAGGAAGTGACGTAAAAATGGATAGTTTTTTTCTAGCCTGAAAAGCGGCATACGTGTAATACGTGTTGCAATAATACATCTTTATCCTGGTTTCACACCACCCACCAACACGGCGTGGGAGTAATAGACCTGGTATTACAAAATGGGTGTGATATTATGCTTTACAGCCTCCCTATCGAGCTGTGAAAGGGATGCAAGCCTACCGGTCCAATGCGATGAGGCAACGAAAATGAAGCTAAATCTCGGTAGGATTGAATTTGTCATGTCATGTCAAAATACACCTCATCTCAACCACTGATGGCTTTTAGCTGTAACGATAATATTTACAATGCCTGTTCACAAACATAAGTGTATTGAAAGCCACTCTTCGGATAGTCAGCTTTTCTATTTTCAGTATTTGCTACAAGGCTATTCCTTCCGTGGATTCCTCTTCGTCTTTGCTCACTTAGCGGGACTCTTGCATCCAAGTCTGTCAGTCGTTTTTAGAATTGCCCAACGGTTGGTCAGGAATCCTTTGGCTTATACCCTAACAGATTGAGGGGCTTAATCTTTTGGAAGTGTCTAAAGTGATCTATGTTTTTTTTCATGTGGAGTAAACCAATGAAAAGAATTGAGGAAGGATTCTTGCTTCTTTCAAAGTTACAAGCCAATAACCCATAGAAACCTGTGCCGTGGGGTGCGATTTAATGTACTTTTCATTTAGTCAGGTAAACGTGGTGGCTGTCTAGGAGCTACAGAAAAGTTTCTCTTGAATGAAGCCAGTTAGTTTAGCTTGGTGCTCCATGCCTTAAACATGTTGGGAATGAGTTTAGAACTTTTCAGTTTGTCTACAATGGCATACGCCGAAGGGTTCTCCGCAGCAAGCAACCCATATTGTCGCGGGTGGCCAGACCCTTGGATAAAAATTTATTTGGATCCCGCTGAGGTAACTATCCCTCTTTTGTCTCAAATATCACCCATTGAGTTCGACCCTTTACTATGGAGGCGGAGGAAGTGGGGAGGGGAAGTGATCTGAAAATTACTGACAGTACGGGAGCCCGAGGCCAAAAGTTGTGTTTATGCTCGTCCCTCGGTGAGGTCATCATTTTGAATTCTTGTCTGAATTTGATGTGGTCTGTGTCATCTTGCATTGTCTGCCTCAGGCATTTGAGGGTTTGCAAAACGCTGCATCAGCTTATTGCACAATGTCCAAAACTATCAGAATGCCTGCCTCCGATCGATATTTCCGTGTTGGAATAAGTAATGGGAATCGATGTTACATCTGCGTGTGTGGTCAATTAATGATTAGTGGTGAGTTACTGGTTAAGATTCTGATGGCCGATGTGTGGGCTATCCAGTTCCGAGTCACCGAAAATTCTTGCTCCGTGTCAAAGTATCGATTTCTGTTTGTTGTATCTAGTGGCTTGGCGGTCCACTTCGTATCAATGGAACTGACTCCTACTCCTGTAGCGGAGCCTTAATGACAACATGAATGAAGCACGGAACACACTACTGCCAC
Source organism: Opisthorchis felineus (assembly GCA_004794785.1). Lineage (NCBI taxonomy): Eukaryota > Metazoa > Platyhelminthes > Trematoda > Opisthorchiida > Opisthorchiidae > Opisthorchis > Opisthorchis felineus. Next base: position 1,609,532 of record SJOL01009403.1, on the reverse strand, counting down.
CGTAAACTCTTCAACAGTCCACGACCGGTTTAGTCCATCTTGGGGCTAATCAGGTAAGCGCAGTTTCCAGCTTTCTGTCAGACTTAATTTCTACCTGAGCCCAAAACTCAATTTAATTGAGATTTATTTGGGTCTCCCGTTGAAACAAGATTAATTCGCAAATAGGTGCATTTCCTGTTTTATGCAGATGAGCTTTCTTATGTGTTTTGGAGTGAGATTCAATCTCCTTGATCAACCTCCAGATGCAATGCCACAACCTTCGAACATGAAATGTCTTTGGTCTCTATTAAATCAAAAATACTTCCGTGCAAAATTTGCCAGCGAACAATCAAACGAATAATACTTATTCAAATTAAAATGGCAAGAAATCCTTTCTTTTTGAGGGAAAGGAGAACTATTGTGAGTGTGGTGCACACTAACGCTACTTCCGTATTCATAACCATAAAACTCACTTTCCGCTATGAGCGCTCACTGTTTCGTGAGCAGAATCCAAGTTTGGGTCGACGTATCAGTGAACCATGGATGAGCTCTACTTCGAATCTAGCAGGGTCTGCTTCCGGTGAAGGGCTATCCTCCGTACCATATATACAGTCCCAGTCTCATGAAGCTTATTATCGAGTTGATCACCAAAACTCTAGAAGCAACTCAAAAACGGATCATCAAACCTTTGAAGGCAAAAACGAGTCCTTGAAATGGTAGCGAGGGTGAAAGGACTCTTCTCCCTTCCAGACCAAATGGGTGTCCCATGATGGGTTTTTTAAGCATCGTCTACCACTTGCTGAAAATTTTCAGACGTTTTGCGCCGCCTGGTGCGCGGCGCGTCAGTGAACGGCAACCACGCTTTGACCGGTTATAATGCGTCCTTTTTCACCTTGAATACTATTTAACACAGTTGAGATTTTCCGACTGGAGTGACAACTGGGACAGCGGATTAGATACCAGAAAATCGATCAAGTATCGGTTGCAATATTTTACCTATGGTACAGTATGTTATAGAAGCCCGTACTTGGAAGTTTCAGCTCGTCGTGGCTTAGTGTTTAAGGCGAGGATTTACTGACCAGAATGTTGGTGTTTCAAGCCCAATCCCGGCATCTCGACTGCTCCTGTCTGGGTTTGGGTAGCCTGGTAATATCTCAACCCCCGTGTTTCCTTTGGGTAGCGTAGCATCCAGGCACTGAAAGGGAGTTACGGCTGAACAACTGTTTTTCAAATATTTATCGTACTTGGAAATTTATAAATTCCCCGATGCTTATGAATGCCCGCAGATATTGTTTAAGTAATCGGACCACACGCAAACGGTTTGAACGCGTACTTGAAACCTTTACTAGCTGGACCTTTAGAAGACACTTCATAGCCTTACTTACATTTCTCACAGACATATAAGGTCAAAAAAGGACTGCGGTGTTGCTAAACTTATGGGATGATAAACAAAGTTGAATGGTGATTGAGATGAATTCTACCCCCTGAATGTCCCATAGTAACAGCGGTTATTTGAGATTCCAGGATTTTACTGCATGGCTAAAAGATTTTCTGCATGGTTTTCTGAAAATCTAGGAGTTTAAGTCGCACGGAATTCAACAGCATGTCCAGTCTGGCGATCAATATGCGACCTCAAGATAGCTACAGATGAGTAGGAAGCAGCAGTTACCGTTTGTGATCAGAGGCAAACGAAAGTTAGGGATTCATATAAAGTGGTTGCTATCTTTTCACGTACTTAATAAAGTACTTTATAAAACAAACGTCAGCGTAAGTCGACTATGCAAGTCACAAACTGCAGATGTATTGAATAAAGCAGCGCAAAATTTTCCTCTTGACTTAAGAAAATGATGATTACTGCCTTTATTTAGAAAATAGGTCAATTGCTCCTGTAATAAATAACATACTCTCCTTAAGCTCATGAACCCGCCCACACAAAGTTCATGACGAGCAACCCGTTTTTCTGAAACTAAGCACGACACCCCCAAACAGGATCCAAGGAAATTGTCCCTTTATCGACTAAAGTGTCTGATATTTCAGTAAGTAAATGACCAGCTCACAAGGGACAACACTCTATAGAGCACACTGCCTTTTATTCTGAGTTGTCACTTAAGAAACCAGTCAACACAAGAACAGGTGAAGTGGGCGGAGTTGTTCACAGGAAAAAACTATTGTAGCCAGTATATATATATATATATATATATATATAATCTCCTAATTGATATTAACTTTTAACTGTAAAATAAAATGCACAAATTATGCAAATTGTGAATGAGAATTATAATTGGAGTATAAATGATGATCGCAACAATCTATAGGTAGCTCAGAAGGAGGAATAATTCACGTGACGAGTGAACCATCCATTTAAGAAGTCATCAATCGAAGGGCTGACCAAAACGAAATTACCTGATGTGAATTACGTGTTAGAAGGGTGAGTGATGCTATATGCTGTCCAACTGCAGTCTAACCATACTTCTCATCATCCATTTGTGGTCGGGCGGTTAACTGTTCAAACTCCTAGCCGGAGTATCGCGGGTTCGGAAGTCCCTGGAGTTCCATGAGACGAGCACAAGTATGAAACGCCTGTACACGGCATCTCGGCTTTTCAGCATAGATTGGCTTCACTTACAGGACGCAATTTCCACTGATGAATACATGCCTGACTGTTTCATGTCCGTTTCAAAAAAATAACCTCATCAGAAACTTAACCTGCGATATATTTACT
>SJOL01009403.1:1501890-1602398 GCA_004794785.1 Opisthorchis felineus | reverse complement strand
ATATATATATAATCTCCTAATTGATATTAACCTTTAACTGTAAAATAAAATGCACAAATTATGCAAATTGTGAATGAGAATTATAATTGGAGTATAAATGATGATCGCAACAATCTATAGGTAGCTCAGAAGGAGGAATAATTCACGTGACGAGTGAACCATCCATTTAAGAAGTCATCAATCGAAGGGCTGACCAAAACGAAATTACCTGATGTGAATTACGTGTTAGAAGGGTGAGTGATGCTATATGCTGTCCAACTGCAGTCTAACCATACTTCTCATCATCCATTTGTGGTCGGGCGGTTAACTGTTCAAACTCCTAGCCGGAGTATCGCGGGTTCGGAAGTCCCTGGAGTTCCATGAGACGAGCACAAGTATGAAACGCCTGTACACGGCATCTCGGCTTTTCAGCATAGATTGGCTTCACTTACAGGACGCAATTTCCACTGATGAATACATGCCTGACTGTTTCATGTCCGTTTCAAAAAAATAACCTCATCAGAAACTTAACCTGCGATATATTTACTATCTTATTTATTTATTTAATTTTATTCACTGGCCTAATTCATTTTTTCATCATTACAGAACAGATTTTGAACTATCACTCTGGTCTGTTATATACAAACGGAAAAGTGAGGATGAAACGGAGATAAATATTTGTTTTCAATTTGCGTGATTCTGGGTTGAACGACTAATGCGACGGTTTTAATCACGTTTCATCAAGAACGTGCCTCGACAACAAATAAATTCGTCCATTTCTGTAAACAAACATGCCTTGCCGCAACTCGCCGATTAGTGCCCGGCTATCATCTGAATAGCTAAACGTTTTTCTGTCCATCTTCTTCAGAGATTCTAAAACATCACTCCTTCTCTGATGATTTGGATCCCCCACTACAGTACTGCTGGCAAATCTTTTACCGACCGAAACTTAGAAGTTCTCCTGTAACTTTAAGCTTCCAAAGAATTGACCAGAATGCATTCACCTTATCAACACAATGATATCTGATTACCAGTTTTGCACACGTGAGGAAAAACGTCTGTAAGTGTGACCCCACCGATTGATTAACGGACACAGAATGGAACAGTCAATTTGGTGAATGAGATCCCAAGTTGACAGTGTCCACATTGGATTTTCTGAAAAGAAGTAGAATGTAGTGAGACCACCTAGAAATACCTGTTTACGCTTAAAATTCTTCCGGATTCTAAGGTTGTTTGCTCTGTTTGAGCCGTAACTTTGTGTCATTAATACACATGTTGCTTGCATGCAGCCTTTCTAACAGCATAGGTTTTGTAGTTTAGTAACAATACTTGTATATATGAAAGTATGACATTACATTCAATTGTAGATACGACATTTAGAGTAGAAATTTTTTCAAGTTTGACAATTCTAACTATTCGGATTAATCCGCTATTTAAAAACCACTTGGCTCTATGGAACTGGCAAGAGTTATAGGTCAGGCCAGGTGTTTTGAAAAATATCGTACGATCCTTGTTGGATCGCGGTACGGGCGGAATTTGAGGTGTGTGGAACAGAATTTTGCGTGCGAGTGAACTGTTGGAATTCGAGCGGTGCCGAATCGATTCTCGAACATTTCGATATAGATCGATTAGCAGGTTGCATTGCCATATTTTTGTGTGTTATTATCCGCAGAACATTCGCAATAGAAGGATGTGTAGGCTGCAGCGAGTTTACCTTCTACGTGTGTTTTGCTCCAGTCGACAGTGTTAATTTTTTTAGCTGCATGAGGTGAAAATGGCTGTATGTAGGAGATTCGGACATGACACCTGTAAATCCTAAGTACGAAAGGTCTAAGACTGATGGTTTTCTGTCGCTCAATGTCAGGCCGTTTAGGTTTGTACGGGCAAGTCCAGCGATGAGAATCTATCTCTGAATTGCACTCCGAAACTAAGACGGACAATGTTGAGTGGTGAACGCGAAATCTATGGCGTAACCGTCAGCTACATGCATTAAGCACGCCAGTGAAAAATAAAGGACCAGGATGGCATCATAACAACCAAAATCTCTAGACGGAGCGTACAAAAAGGTAGAATTTTTTAAAAAATACTTTTTAGTATGTAGACTGCTCCTGTCTAACTTTGCGCGCTAAAACTTCAGTAAAGTAACTGAAAATAGCCCAGTCCCGAAATCCAGCGTTTTCGTAGGACCGCGATTTTGGTGCACACTGTTTGTGTATCTACTGTCTGAGTGAACTCATTTGGTACATTAAGCCTACAATGTAGAGTATGACGGTCACTTTTCAGATAACGGTGATGTATATGCGAGCAGTCACACAATGCCCAGCTCTATGCATGTCCGCGGTCTGGCGGTCAAGAACAACTACAGACCATTCTGTCGCTGACCGAATGGTCCCTTAATCACTATTCTTACGTTCACACGATTCCCGTCTCAGCATCAGGCTGATTGTGCAACAATTTCCTCAACTTCGCACTCATAATTTAGCGACTGCGCTAGTGAGCAGATCACTTGCATTCTCAACAAACTAACTTAATCGCGAACATGAGAGCAACACTTCTCTGATCACAGCAAGAAAACTTGGATTTATGTAGAGTAAGAGGACGAAGAGAGGAAACGATTCAACAATTAAGGCTAGGTGTGATAATTTTTCGGTGAAAGTACTCTCACAGAAAGTGCAGGCCGCTTCTGAAGTCTCCAATACTCATTCATCTGATGCTTGAAAAGCAGGTAAGCATGACAAGCAGCGCACACTGACTCATCTAACGATCTTTCACGGCTTCTTTGCTATGAGCATCAAGATTTCGGAAATCACACTACATCTGTTCCCTTAGCGGCCTGAACTGGTTTGGTTTTGCATGATGATGCGACGGCTGATTTTCATGACTCCGTTTCTGGATGAAAGTAACGTCAAACTTATTCAGTATCATTCAATATCTAGCAATAAGGCGATAGTGTTGGAAATGGAGGTGGTACTATTAGAAACACATGAAACAAGAAACACAAGGGAAACGCAGACAATAGTTTTGTTTTTTATACTGGAGGAAACCGTTACAGAGAGGTTAAAATGCGGATGCTACAAAAGACAAAAAGCTTCAGAGAAGTGAACGTAAGTAAATAAGTAAGAACGTGAAAGTAAGAATGCTTAAAATACGAATATTAAGTACTGCTTTGAAGTCTACAGGAATACAAAATACACGAAAAAACAAGCTAGGCCGTTAGCGAAATACACTCATTTGCAAACAAATTCGGTTTGAAGGGCGAAACCGGTCGTGGGCTGTGGGAGAATTTTCAGCAACCTCATGAGTAGTGTATTACGCTTATACATGTATCGCGATATCTTGAATATCGTACCAACTGAAACATGAGGCGGCTTGGTGCAACACATTCAGTTGTTTAGAAACATTATAAACGAGAGATTCAGTTGGGTTCCAGGTGAGTCGCTCACAAAACCAAATTTGTTTGCAAATGAATGTATTTCGCTAATTTCGTGCAATTTGGTTTCAAGTAGAACATAAAGTTGACGGAAACTCGGGGACTGCGCCTACCTGATGAGCCCCAAGAATGGCAATACTGGTCGTGGGCTGTCAAAGAATTTTCAGCAACCTTGTGAATAGTGTATTATGTTACCTGATCCAGTTTTCATGTTAACATATCGATAAAAGGCGCAATTGCTTTAAATGCGTTTCAACGAATGTCGGTTGCGTCGAAATCAGCGTTTAAGTCTCATAAATAAACAGACAAACAAACGGATTTGACTTTTAAGACATATCAAAGCCTTCGAATTTCTTGTGTAAAAGGTCATTCCCCCAATCGAAGAGCCAGAAAACAAAGCCCCTAAGAAAACGTCCTCTGAAGAACAATCCTCCAAGAAGGTAACCTAGATTTCCGCTTTTGGTTATTTCTGTCTGAAAGAGACAGGCGAAACTTTAGATGATTCCCTTTCTTACCGACATAGGAAGACTACATTTTGTGTGCTTTCTTTCACTGTAATGTTAACTCACAACCTCGCACAGCCTTCCACCTAATGGTTTGTCCATCCAGTTACATTTCGTCCGGCAACAGTCATTAATGTGTCAGGATGTGTGGAGCTGTTGTTCCCAGAGATAAGGCCATCATCTGCCACAACTCTCAGGTCGACATTCACACATTGTTGACGCTGAGTAACAGACGCGCATGCAGTGGGCTTGAGTGGCCGCGATGGAGCTACTGCCACAGCGAAATAACCGGCCGAATGGGCACTAGTCGATAAGTTCCAGTGAATTGAGGTTGATGAGGCAGGGCGAGGGAAACCAGCCGTAAGCACTTTTGCTGTGATTTACGGAACCAGCAATACCCAAATCCACATAATAGTGTGACGGGAGTGTCCTGTACCCCAGCATATGGTCTCAGAACTAGTTGTAGAGGTTTTACTACAGAAATCTGGAAGGATTTTGGATGACATGAAAAATGTAATAAACCGATACGCACAACGTTCATACAACAAAATTTGGCAAATGATAAAAAACGTCAGCAAGCAAGATTTTATACTAAAACATATGACCTTCTAAATTTCAAAACTTGTAGTCCATACGCTCAACTGCCCTTTATCGTGGAACCATTTGAGTTCAGGAGGAAGCCGCACTGGAGGAAAGGAGACACTTTTTTGGGTAATGCAAAGGCTTAACATCAGAGAGCACTTTAATACCACTGAACCATGTTTTTTTAACCGAACAGAGCCTCTTGGCTCCATAAATGACTTCAGTTTATGAAACATTGGAATAAAGCATGCTTTTCTCACAAGTACACTTTGTTAATTGTTACTGACCGACCGTTTTGACGGGGGCGGAAACAAAGCGCTTAGATGGTTTACAGGGCATACTGGAATCGGGTGTCTAGTCAACCAAGTCGATGAAACATTTCCTAGGATTGTTATATCAAACGAGTAGTGAATTTATAAAGTGTGAAATGGAAAATTTTTGAACATTTTAGATGGTTGCAACATATGTATCCGTGAGAAAGTGACAAGCGAGCGTGGTCTAGACTACTGCGTTTGGGCCAAACACAGGATGGGGTGAGGGTTACTCGCTCAGGAACACCAGGTTAAACGTAATGTTTCTGTCAAACCATTTTGAATGCAAATGGTGATACGAACAGTTGTTCAAGAAAACCCGTGTGAAACTTGGTGTCAACGGCCGACTACATCAAAATGGAACGGAAAACGTTAGATTGATATCAGCTACCGGTAATGGATACTGGCGGCGATCCACCAGTTTCCCTACCAATGGATTTCTCTTGAGTCCTGTCAGCAAAGATCTGTCCATTCGTTCAAACTCGAATTCCCCATAATTTCAGGTGGAACGATGGGCTTAGTGTGCTAATGAGGGAAGCGGCAGAATTATTTTTGGCCGGAAGTGTTTTTTATCCCATACAACTATACATATACCTCTATGGTCTATTCTATCTTATGAGTCACCTACCTACCTCCCTAAACGTACTTCACACCCCAACTATCAGAGCCATTCAGAACCTGGGTCAAATTACCATAGGATACATATTTATTTATTGATATTTCACTGTGATTAGATCTAAATGCTGATATTTGGAGGTGCTAGGTTGCAATACAGTACGTTCGCTTCTCCCATCCAGTTTTTCCCCCGATGTTTCACTAACGTTGCAGCACGAACTATTGCACCAGCGGCGAACTTTTAACACTGGATAGTTGAATCTGATATCCATTGCACTTAAAACTGGGCCCTAGGTGTTACGTGACTAGCATTTGACCAGACTAGGCTCAAACTTCTGCTGGGTCTGCTGATGAGAGTCCTTCGCGACTGAATATCAGAGCCACCCGTGTTTTGGATAATAATTTTTCTGAGCAGCAAATGCGAAACTTTTACGGGACAGGAACTCAGAGGCCGATGGCTAAAATTATCTCCTGTAGACCTCCTGCTTATAAGGAAAGGGACAGAGAGAACTGACGAGTCGTAACAGAATAGGTTTAGTAGGAAAGGGTGCACAGACGATTAGCATCACCTTCAAACAGAATCCATGAATTCTACCTACCCGAGAACTTAACAATAGTGACTGATATTTCAAGATGTCGGATGCTTACAAGATTGTTAGATATTACGTTGGTATAAGACAAGTGATCAGGCCTCAAATGACCTTTTTATACATAGATTTGAACAATGCTACAACGTAGTGATAAATAATTCTTTGATCAGCTAAATAAAGCCTGTCTCATGATAGAATAGTTAATTTATCCTCTTGAACAGAGGGCTGTCTTTCATAAAACGCCGCATACCCTTTGAACTGAGGGACAGTCATCTTTCCAAGTTTGAGTGTTTGCTAGAAGTAATGATTCCTGAGAAAAAAACACTAAAGAATGTAAAATGGGTGCAAGAATAAAACAAAACAAAAAGCGTCGATGAAAGTGATCGTGTTTCTAATTCCTCTGAGTGTACAAAAAACCCTGTTTGACTTCCAGTACGCTCACCTAAATGGTTCAGACTACAGTCGTCCCTCTGAACAAAGGCCAATCACTTGAAGTGGCTCAACTGGTCGCGTCTAGGAGGGGATGGTCTCCACAGGGGGACAGCTTTACTGATCATGTGAGCTAGTAGTAAGATGCAGGACTAAAATTTTGATGAAAAAGAATCAAACGTTTGAGCTCGTAGAGTGTTGTTATGACCGTTCCTTTTATGACCTACAATAAGCGACCACCGGTATCGTCCACGTGCATGGACAAAATGGCGAACGTTAGTGCGTGTATTTAAGTCAATACTAAATTTACTGTTACCACCTAAAGTAGCATCTTAGAACTGCTTTTGAGTTGAAACTTTTGATCAGAGTGTAAACATTTCTCTATTTAAATCACCAAATATCAGCAACTACACGTATGCGTATGTTTCCTGCACACAAAGACTTCCTTGTGTTGATACGGGATTGCAACAGGACCATTTGGCCACTCCAAAAGAGCATTCAGCGCCATGAAACATTCATTAATGCTGGTTCATTTCGTGGCACGAGGTAAGCTCCAGGTGTCTTTGGATGTACAACGGTTGAATGGATGTGAGAACGGACAGAGCCATCAAGCCAGTTAGCGATGATGACGCAGGCCAATCTGTAAACGAATTTGACTTGCCTTTGTTAACAGGTAGAACAAGTATGCACATGAAAATCATGAAATAATGCAATTTAATTGGTTGATGGGTGGACCAGTTAGATGAGAGGGGAAAAGTCTATGGACAGTCCTAAACCTCCACCGTAGCAAAGAGAATAAACGTTCAGAATAATTTAGCTGTGGCCTTAACATGCATACAAGAATTTTTCCGGCGGAACCAGCCGGCTGACATTATGAGAATGACTCAGTGAGCAATCAGACGTTAACTGACATATATGTGTCTATGGATTCCCGTTGTTCTAGGTTACCTAACATAAGACTGAGAAGAGTACAAACGTTCACCGAATACACACTATTTTGATTACTAGTTCTTTCTGCTCGACAAAGTCAACGCTTATACTGCATAAGTTTTCAACTCCTCTCCTTCATCTAGTCCCATAAACCATCACACTTTGAAGACGTAAAGCCGGACAAGGCGCGTGGATACTCATACTGCGCTTTGTCAGGATGTTATGCTGTCTTTTCTGCCATAGACCGGCAAAAACTCAGCATTCTACAGAAAATGTGTTCATCTACTACAGAAATTTAACCTATAATGTTTAGATCATGTTTTAGATCATAGTTGGGTCTGACGCTCAATAGGTCGGCCTGAAGACCAGTTCTCTATGAAGGCTTGAAGAATTATGAAACGCAGGCCTTTCAAAGCTTCCATGCCTGCGGATTATTCGGAAGGGAGTTGCTCTTCCAAGCTGGACATGTGGATGTATGCGCCACAGGAGGACCAGCTTTGTGGATACCAAGGTAACAAGCTAAAGGTAAACACTTGGTTTGCTAATCACTGTCTACCTAGTCTGTTAGGTGGTGAAAACTGAACAACCGTCATTTTATCCATAATTAACTGCCTCCAGGAAGTTCCTATAGAACCATAATGAAGGGACCGTGATATTACAGTGAAGTGTAGAAGAATGGACCGACACCGCCAATGTTTCGAAACCAAGATTGGCTTTTAGTTTCGGCTTTGATTGTAATAACCTCTTGTCTGAGCAGATTGATTGCTAGAAACAGGGCCGTGAGTCTCTGCTTGCCAGTAGTATCCCCTGGCGTTCAAATGGGCATCAAAAATTTGCATTTGGTACCATAGGTGGCTCAGCTCACAACCACATATAAATTAAAAACTATTTATAGGAGCCCTATCCACAAGGACGGGCGTACCAATGCATATGAGGATGGAACGTGCTGCCCCTTAGTAGACGAACCAATGAAGATAGCAGAGGGCAGTCATCATCAGAAATGCTGGGGGGACATGCCAAGCGATGGCATTCGTCTGATGTCCTTTACTCATTGAACCACAAAATAGCACTTCCAGTTGAATACGGTAGCCCAAATATATGAAAAAGCTAACCAACGTTTAAACTGACTGCGACGCCAACGCGTTTTCCCTTCGCAATCAAAATGTACACCAAACTATCGGTCTGCAGAGTTCGTGTTCCTTTTAACATGGAAGTGATGTATCCTTCATTGAGGGGAAAACACAAGTAAGTCATGCATAAGCATCGATCGTCCTGTGGCTGCTTATGGGATAAACGTGTACTAGATTCTATGCGAATACAGTCGTCAATGTTTTTAGCCGTTTAGATTGTCCGATCGAGTTTGTGTGCTCTCTTGGAGACGGCCATTGGGTGATACAGGACGAGGATCCTTGCAAGGTGCTCATCAAAAGTTCACGTGGACTTCCTTATGGGGATGCGCACATGTACTTGATTAGCTACTCCAATGAATGCCTTTTACGACCTTGTCACTTCAGAAAACTTGATTTTTCGAATTAAGGGTCACAAAGCCTGGTAAAGCGTGTTTTTAATTACTTCGGTTAACAAACTGTACAGAGTTAATGTGCATTTTCTCACAATGCTGTTTAACTATTTGACAGCGTTTAGGGTTACGAACCTAACTATTTCAGCTGGATACCCAAACGTGGCTTAACAGAGGACGTGGATGCTGGCCTTTCCAAGCAAGAAAGTTTATTTTGTCGGGCCTCTATGCAAGGGTTCATGCTGCCACGAGAACGAGCAGGTATCGTAAGTCTTACGTGGTAATGTTCAAGCTGACAGATATTAAAGCGGAGCACTCTTGCTCCATCCATTTGTAACAATAGCAAAACTACCCAAGCTAAGTAAAACCACAGCCAAGCTCATGCCGCTGCTCAGAGGACAAATGAATATGGTCTTTAAACATAGTACCGAAGAAGAATGCAACTTACGTCTCATCATATGACTTTATAGTTAAAGTTTTTTATGACAGTTGAATCTCTGTGTAACGATGGAAAGCCAAATGCTTCGATCCGAAAGTCAAGGAGAACATAGTTGGCTTACACCCCTCTTAGAGCCTTTAAAATGTATAGTATAAACGTCCCGTCATTAGCTCGCCAGTTTTCAAGTAGTTTGTTAGTTCATAGTCGAGGAATTCCGTTTGCTGTCTTTCTTGAACAGAAGATCAGTTTAACATGTGTATTTGTATAATTACCCAAAATAATTTAAACGCAAACAGGGCCTCTACGTTCCTGAATGACCGGCCCATCAATCCCATTATGATGAAAAAGGAAGTTAAAATAGTTAAAATAGCTTCTATTTCGTGTTCACTCATTGGTATCCTTCTATCCATGTCAGGACTGAGTTAAATGCAGCTAGGATAAAGTGAGAGGGATGGACGTGCGCAACTTTCACCAGTGAAAATTGAATGCAGACACAGAATAATGCATAGAGTCGACTTTTCACACAAGCGTCTTGTCCATGGGGAAAACTAACGGATTTTTTTGGACCGCACTCCCCATCCTGGATACGAATTTCCAGAACCAAAAGTCGTTCGATGCCCCAAAACCGCCGTTTTGATTGCACGGATGAAGCCCCATAGTAACCGATGTCACTGTCCCTACTAAACACTATGTCAAGTGGTACTATTACCCCAATACTTCCGGTTTTTAGTCATTCCACAACAGAAGCTACTTCAAAAAGGGCACTCCTGCGGAGAGTTTCCGGCGAGGAATACGGTCACCACTTAATCCTGAGGACGTTAAGTTTTAAGCTACTTATTAGTAGCATAAAATTACATAACGGAAACCTTCCATACTAAGCTTGGTTCATTGAATGGCATGACAACAATTCACATTCACATCCCGCATGAAATTTTGTTCATCCACTCCATTTTCCGTCCATACTTGCATTGGTTTATCCAGTCGACAACAGTATTCCTCATCAGCTACTGTCTAGTTTGCAATGCGCATGAAGGGGGAGTACTCACCCAAAGTCCCTAAAAATGGACTTCGTTGGTGAGTGCCATTGTAACCTCAGGTTCAGTCCCGCAAAACCGCCAAACTTAAGTTCTTCCTGATCAAAGGTGTACGTGCTTTTACCTGTTACGTTCTCCCGGTCGTACTACTAGTACGTAGAACGCTGAAAAGCATTACAGACAAACACTTTGTCTCAAGGTTTCGTGTGCGATTATTTTCGCTACGTTAAAGCCAGCTTACTCCAACTATCTGTGGTTGGATCACCGTGGTTTTTATTTAGGCCGACGCGGATGACATAAGGGTTGCGTAGAATTCACGGAGTTTGAAGGTTTCGAAAGCTGTTCACCAATATCACTGTGGAATGTGTGACATGTGTCACATCCACTGATATGTGGCAACTTATTCCAATAAGGATGGAGACAGTTAATTAACTTTTCTCATAGGAAAAATACACCCATAACTGTGAAAATGTGACTCCATGGAACACCTGTCTTCCCAGCGGATTACTGGTTGATGTTGGTGTACACAGTCCCCTTCAATCTCACTGTAATTTCTCCAGACATTTTGTCCATCTCTGCTGTTTACTTTCGACAGTATTCTGTCAGAGGACACGAGTTAGTTGAGTTCAGCCGTAGCTTGATAATAGATTATCAATAAGTTGAATTCTATGCTGTATCCTAGTTTGAAGGAATATGTGGTAATCGTTTGCAGCAGTCTTGGAATAGCATGAATTACAGAGTGGTGGCTGCACTTAAGTCCGGAAAAATCATGTAATACGTCGAGAAAGAAAGTAGGAAATGTGCCAGGTGCGGCCTGGGGCGTTCACACCTTGAGGAACTCTTCAATGACAGCCCACATAATTTATTAAGCAGAATCAACCTCTTGTTATCATCACCTATCAACTGTTGGCCTACAGTGATGAATAGTTAATCTGTTTTCCGATTTTGTTGCAAGGATTTAAAAATTAATTGATTCTGCCTTTGTTGCCATCCAGAAATCTCCAACCTATGCAGCAACGCAGTCTCAAATCACGGTTTGTAGTTCAGCAGCTAACCGCTTTGGACAGTTCAATGTGCGTAGCTCGTCAGGTAATATCGCTGAAGTTAGATGTGTTGAAATTTGGCCTTAGAACAGGTCATTACTTGTGTACCCCTGAACTTTAAAAAGTATCTAGAGCTGAAGGCGACTGTTTGCATACACTATAGTGTGGAGAGGTCTTCTTGGAGAAAACTTGGATTTTCCGTATACCTCCAAAATACTGCGCTTATCGGATGCTTATGATGCGGCAACAGACAGACGCGTATTATTCGTTCAAGGAAGATTCAGCGCCGTCCACATTTTTGCACAGGATAACAGTTAACATTCGCGTCCATTGACACTATTCTGTCACGTTGGAAATGTAGTGAGAAGGCGAAGGTGCTGGAGTGCCGTTATTTTGAGTTTGGCCTTTCAATCGTGACATTTAAAATGTTGAATTTGCATGACAAATAGGAAAAGAAACCGTGGTTCGGTGCTGGCACATCGTAAGCTAGTAAGTTGCAGTTGCAAAATTCAAGTCAAGCGGATTTCTTTGGATTGTGTCCCGTGTGTCCCAGGCTAGATCGGTTGTGACCACTCGACATATACCCACTGAACTCCATCGGTATCATGTTGACACTATGAAGTAAGTTACTGGAAGCTCATATGGGGTTGGCCTTGTAATCACTCGCAAAGTTATGTACCACGGTCGAAGGTTTCTGGGTTTCAGCTTGCCAGATATCACTTGCTTGATGCAACTGTGCATTTTGAGGAGAGACGAATCTAATTGAATCTTCCGATAATTGTCAACCTAACAACCAGCTTTCTGCATCAGGTTTGTCTTCCTCACAAACGATCATATGAATCTTGCTTTGCGCATTACACACGCGGTAGTTTTTACCCGCACACTATTCAAACGTGATCAAATCTTGTCGTCAACACTGGTGGCTAGAAAGGATAACGTTTCTTAACGCCGTTCTGGAAATTGTTAGCTACATTAGTTTAAAGGCTTTCGGTATATTACTTCCAACCCAGAGTATTTCATTTTGTGAAGAATGAAGCTTGCTCGCCTAATACCACTATTCGCAACCAAGGCCAAAGCTGAACTCCTAATGCGAATGAGTTCACAAAGACTGGGAATTTTGCATTTATGTGAGAGGGAAGCGGCAAAATCTGTTTTGCAACCGGCAAGTGTTCCTTACTACGCACCTCTCCAATTCCCATCAACCTCATCTTATCAGCGCGCAGTCAATCTGCCTTGTACCTCGACATCATCATTATCATCGTCATCGACAGCATGACATCAGTGTTCAGCACCGATGCTTCGCTGCCGTACCGTAGGTATCATGGTTGTACGTGGGCTGGGATACTGTCAGGGCGCCCACACCTAGACAGGAGGACGATTAGGGTCCTCAACCAATGCCTTTGGCTCAAGAGCCTAACCGCAAGGCAGCGGTGTTTGGCGGGAAATGCAAATGCATTACCATTTCTATGGAACAAGTCGCCACATCTTCCAACCCCAACCTGGAGGACCAGGAGACTGTGTTCGTCAGACATCTAACCATTGACCAACCTGGTAGGAGAGACTCTGTGAGTATCGCGGGGACACCCCCAGTATAGCTCACTGGGTCGCTGAGGTGCGTAAACCGTCACACCACGGTAAGGTCCGATCTCTTCGTGACGTAGCTCGACAACAAAAGAATGATGCCATACCTTCGGTTACGTAAGACTCAATTTTCGTCCTGCATTTGCACTAGATAGATGGGATATAGTGCTTACACTGGCTCACACAGTATGATTCCTCTACAATTTTTCCAACGAACCCTTGAAGTTTTTTGTCCAAGTCTGCATTGCGCACTTTTCGATATCATCCGTCTACTGCAGCTGACAGGACAAGATGAAACAGTTTGTTACAACCGCAGAAAAAGACGAAGTATACAAAGATGAGATAACAGAGGGAAGCATCGGCTGCACAAGTTCGATCATCCGTTTGAGTTGAATCTAGGTACTTGGCAGTATTACATGTAAGGACTGTCTAACAAATAGGTAGGCAAAACGGCCCATAAATTGAAAAAGCCATTGTAGAAATCAGCAGTTAAACTGCTTTGAAACATCTGTTGTGGGTGCAGTAGAAAACTCGCAGATCACAGACATGCTGCTTCAGGAAAAGTCAGAAATAACTACGGGACAATATGACACCTCAAATCAGGAATCGGCTAACCGCTAGTTTTCATGAACATCACGAAATAACATGTTGGACTCCAGGTAGAGCAACGAAAAATGCTTCAATTTAACACGTTGAGTCCCTTTTATCCACCCGAATGATGCAACAAAAAACGCAACTACAAGGTTTTACCTCTTCAGCCGCATTATCAAAAACCATCTTTTTTACACTATAAATAGGAATAGAAAGCAGTTAAACAGTGGAACGTAGCCAGTCGTATGGTGGGCTGATCAGATCCGAGGCAAGCTGATAGCACTTGTCAAGATCTTTTATGCGCACTAACTGGGTCCTCATTGATTCAGTGAAGCCTAACAATTTCGAGCTGGCACGGTGGGGTGAAAATCCGAACGCTCTACTGAGGTCACCTCTCTGTCAAGTGGATAGAATTTGTTTGGCGATCGATGAGGCGGATTTTTGTGGTCTCAGCTTACAGGCCATCAGTCGACCAACTGGTCACCTGACTCGAATAATGAAGCATGTACTCTGAGACGTGTTCGCATAAGCTTTAGTCTGCTCTACCGACGTACATTTCACCGCAGCTCCGCGTGAACTGGCGTACAACCTAAGAAGCAGATAGATTAGATGCAGTGTTCGGCGCACATCGGAGATTTATTTGTCCGGTTGATTAGAGTAGTATTAGTTGAGCGGCTTGGTAATTTGTGCTGTACGGCTGTGGTCAAGTAGTCTTTAAACTGCATCCCTTTCTTTCTTTCTGAGTAGTCGGGCTCCTATTTGCTTGCTGTGGACGCTGATTGTGTTTAGGAGACCACGGGAAGGCTGCAAACTTACAACCGCACAGCATTGATGAAGCAGTCCACATTTCAGCAGCGAAAGTTCCATCCTTGAGGTTGTTCTTGTATTATCATTAGAAGACCTACAGATCGATTTACTGTAATGGAAAAGACAATGCAGCTCGGGAAACGTCACCAATATTGATCGTCTGTTAAGACAGGAAACAAAAACGCACCAAGAACCTGCGGAGTTTATCATTGTTGTGTAACTTTTGGTAAGGTTGAAACTTTACATCACATACGACTTTCGACATTTCGGGGGTGATTATCACAAAGCTAGCCCATTGTTTATGGCACTGCACTACGCAAGAATAAGTTACTTTAAAAATAAAGAAGTGGGAAGAGGAGATGACGTAAAAACAACGGAACGGAGGAGGCGAGAGGTTTCATCAGTAGAATGGTCGTCAGACAAGACATGAAAAACGTTCAGCGTCTTTGATGATCAATCTGGATCTTGGTCCCGTCGTAATCCTATGAGAGTAAGGTAGTCCGATGCGGATAACGCCTGCTTCACTGGGGGTATTTGTAGAAACCCATCAGACTGTATGATTGTCTTCTATCACCAGCAGTCTAAAAAGTCAGTTTGCTCCTATCCCGTTATAATACTAAACTGGATTTGCTTGAAATCGGCTCTGTTTATTTCAAACCATGCCTTGATCCGGGTGTTTTTGTTTTAATATAGTATGACCCATGGAAGATGCGCGACATTATCCACCAAATCATCCGGTTTGACGCATTCGTCGACACGTACGAAGTTGTGTGGAGTTAAACGGCTTCAGAGAAAGTAGCTTGAGAATTTATCAAAGCGTGTCCTTTAAGTTTACGGTTGAATCAGAAGCTTCATGCATTAGCTGATTTGCAACTTTGTTGCCTTCTGAAAAGATATTGTAGGTGGGCCGTAAAACGTTACAGCGATTTTCAGGAAGTCGTTTATATTATCATTCTGCTTACGAGTCAAGCTACTCTTTTGCAACAAAACCAAAGAGAGAATCCACATCGATTTACCCCATCCCTTGAATGGAAATTCCGCCCAGATTCTGATCATATGCACAGCAAGTCATGGTCTTCGAAATAATATCACGAGGTACAAGATAACAGAAAAGGACATATCGGTCATCAAATTCTCTCAGGTGAACAGGTAGGCGAGAATGACTATAGACGAATTTCGTATCTAGTGCGAGAAGCTCCTGGGGATCATCAGTCGAGATCTCCTGTAAGTGAAGCACATCTCTGTTGAAGAGATAAGAAGCACTGCACAGTTGTTTCTTCTTTATTGTGAATCAACAGAGCGAGCATCTCACAAAACTCTAGGGAGATTCAAACCCGCAAACGGCCTGCTAGTAGTCTGAATCTTTGGACTGCGAGCGACTCAAAATGAAAAGGTAACTCACACGACCAGTGAAATGTCGATCTGAGAAGCCGTCACTCGAGGACCGAGTTCACGCTTGACCGCGTGATGTGGATTCCGTGATTGAGGGATCAGTGGTGCATAGATTAGCTTCATTTACAGAACGAAATGTCGCTTGAAAAAGGCCAGGGTTAAGTGATGCTCACGGGATTTCTTAAACATTGCCACAAGCCACTCTATTATCCGAATAATATGCCACGATCTGGCGGATAATCTCTCGATGTGTTCACACAGTGTGGTTCATTCTTGGTTGTTTATCTGGTGCACTCATTTGTCGCAAGAATCAGTCAGTCGAAAACTTGAGCACATATAAAGGACGAAGTTTGTTCTCATTCTTCAATATTTTCGTGTTAAACTGAGATTCAGATTATGCATGGGTGGCATCCAACTCAGATTTGCCGGTTTACAGTGGTCAACCCAACAGACACCTGCGCAAAGTAGGAGGAGGCAAACAGTTTTCGCGGAGTAGAATGCGGTGCTGCCTGCAAGATTTGGCGACGAATTAAACCCAAAGGAACAAAATCGGCAAGGAAAAGTGTAGAGGCTAACTTCTGTATCATCTTTGGATTCCCAATGTTGCTCATCGTTTGCGTTACACTCTCGTTGCATTTCAAGCTATTGCAATTGCTGGAAATGGGCGATAAGACGTTGAGTATGTGCCGTCGATCCGAACCTCAAAGCCATTTTTTCCGCAGTACATAAGTTGGGACAAAAATCAATTAACCTATGTGGTGTTGAAGGCTAGGATGATCGTTGAGAGAATCTTAAACCCGGTAGTCGTGAGCGAATTCCAAGAAAGTGTCAGTGCATGTAGTTAAGACACACAAACCAAAATGTGTTTGCTGTTCCTGTATTCGGCTTAAAGATCCGTTTAACGCTAAATAGAATGAGGTTTGAACACCGAAAGTAGTCTTAGGTTCCAAGCCAGAATATTAAAACGAAAAAATAGTCCACCAGGAAACGGCATCTATTATGTTGATCGACCGAACTCGTAAACGGTACAGAGTGCTCAGAGTCTCTCACTTCAGTTTGGAGTGCAATTTCACTGTGAAATTATTTCCCTAATTGAAGCCAAGGAGTGGTCTGCTCCCAATGAAAGTTTTGCCCGAAATTCATTAAATGCCACATCCTAGTGTACATTCATTTGTGCGCATAACTAAAGAGTACACCACATAAACAAGATCACCAAATAAGGTTAAAATTGATACCCTATGACACATTGGATAATTTTTCTGGTCATTGCCCGTCCATTTTTCTTCCGCACCGCATCAAAGACCAGATGGGCCTACTTAAGCGACGTCGGCAAAGAGGGACTTAAGTACCGTTCTCCTCAAATGAAGTACAGTGAACTCAGTGGGGGGTAAATAGAGGTGAAATGAACCAATTTCGTTAAACTGACTTTGTTGATGGGGTGGATAAGTGTTCCTATAAAAATTCACGGTCTATGAGGACCCTATTTCTAATGAACATTACACTCCAGATTCGTTTCGTCCATATTCAGGATGCTGAAGTCCCACCCTTCAAAATTATTACATCGGATTAGCCTAAGATATTCACCCCGGTAGATCCTGTTTGCTTTGCAACGGATGAGATAGACAAAATTAGGAAACGATAATTTATTTGATGAATAGCGTTTGAAATGAATAAACCCGTCGGAATCCGAAGGAACAAAACCACGTTAGTATGCCCTGGGTGGGGTTCTCTCAAATACAGAGGTATTTTCCTTTGAATAGGGGAGCTTCTGTATCTGTGGGCGAGTATTGTCCCCTTATGAACTCAGGGGTACATGGCTAGGTAGAAGCACTTTCGTTCAAGGTTTCCAGACACTTCCACTGTGAAGTGAGGTTGAATTTGGCAGTCATGGTGCATTAGGTGAGTTAGGCGAAGCTGTAGCCTTACGTCCGCAGCTTATCACAGAAAGTCGAACAAAATTTATCAGGCAAGTGTGCTCCTTCAGGCTAATGAAACACTCATTGTTAGGCTGTGGTGATATTTAAATTATCTAAACACTGTCCATCGTTCCTGTAACTCTATTCAGTTTTTTCCCTCCAGGTTGGAGGAATTGTCCGAAACTGGTACCTACTTCGATCCCTTTCTTGGTGCGCTGAAAATGGCTTTGGGATCAGTTATATCGATCTGACTAGTGCAATCGCTTTCAGGCGTCCCTGTTGTGCAGGTGGCCTGATGTTGTTTATTGTACAGGTGAAGAATAATAGGACAGCATATTGTTTGCCTTTGTGTTTTATTGAGATATTTGATCCGTACTGATTTTATGATTACTGACGTGGAAAATTCCCAAAAATGGCGCTGCCTGACGATCGCTTTCTGAAAGAAATATCTTCGAAAGCATTCGCACATTCAAGTGCCACGGTAAACCGGCTATGCTTCTGTGTAATAGGTGGAACTTTGTAGCTTACTTTCTTGTGATCTTCACATTTTCCATCCGGTTAGTCCATACGGACTAGCCTAGGATATCCTTCCGAACCGCACGTGGTTCACTAGCGAACAGAGGTATGCGGGTCTTCCCATAGAGACTTCTTACTCACTCCAAACCAGGCACTTTCTTTTACGGTTTTCCTAATTGGTCGGGATTTTGTAAACTCACCTAATTGTTTTTTTAAAGTTCCCAAGTTTATTTTCGATTGGTAAATACCGTTAGAGATAGTAAAGTACGAGCAGTGATTTTCTAGGACATTCGTAATCGTACATCAATCCCATAAAGCATGGTGTGTCACAGAATTCATACACGATGTGAGAAGTACTGATTGAGATTCTTTGCACTAAAAATTGCTCCGTGTAGGCTATTGTGCTTTCCGAGACGAGCGAAGGTAGAATGAAAGATCACACTCCTAAATCATTGGAATTTTGATGATTCGAACGCTCCCAGTGGATATGGGTCTGAATGGGTCATCTGCGCACGATTTGCGAAGATTCTAGCAGATAGATTTCTTGGCCAATGAACGCTAGGACTGAGGGGTTTAGCCACACAATGTAGGTGGTGGCTCCGTTCACTGGTGTGCAAAAACCAATGTTGAAGATATTGTTTACAGACGCATGCCTGAGGGATGATTCGTATAACATGGGGTTGCATGCAAACAAACAATAAACACAACAAAATGGTGACAGTATATAACTAAAAATCACACACACACAAATGGCTAAACTGCCCGAAATAAACAGTGTAATGTCTGTCCCAGCAGGTTCCTAAAGGTCATTCTGTCTCGAATAAATGTCCACGACTGATGTCATATGTTTGCTTTAGATTGCAGGACTACTACAGTACTGTAGGTAGGATTTCGCACCGTGATTTTAATGAAAAGTGGGAGTTGAAACTATAATATGATTCGGCTTTACAACGTGGACTAGAACCTTCCAGTTTAAGTGAACTTTACATGAGCTGGCGTTTATCAAATTTAAAACTGAAGAAATATCTGGTGGAGACTTCGTTTGTATTTAATATTTTTGAAAGCTTTTCTACCTCAGTGTGACAGTATTTTAGGTTTTCGAACCACAGAAGTGTGATACAATGCAAAGCTCAGCAACATAACCATCGGAGGTCACCGTCATTTTCAGACCCTTTCCTTCACCATTGGCCATATCAGAGCTCCTGAAAATCCGGCCCCTTGTTTGGGAACACACCTGGTTGCACTTTGTCATATCCGTCCGAACAATCGCACTGTCCTTTTCCTGTTGTTAAAAGGTCCTCAAAACATGTCTTCGTCTAAGTTTCCTGTTCCCAATAATCTAATCGGCTTTAAAAACGGGTGCAACCTATTTCGTTCTAGCTAAAGAGCAACAGGACACAGGGACAATGCCGTGTTACTCATCAGGTTGTCGTATTCTGCCTTTTGTCAAACCCATTCTGTCAACAAAGTCACAAGTGTGTCAATTTCACGCCGACATACTAATTCGTTTAGCTCCACATCTTTCGGTGAGTGCTTTCATTCATTTTTGCGGTACCTCTGTTTCTACCCAATTTACCAATGTTCGCATTTCACACCAATCGACGCCTCTGCCTATCGTCACCTTACTATAAAGGTTCTCCAGTACTTTTTCTCATATCTACGGATTATGGACACTGCATCAATCCATACTGCTATGTGACACAACGCGGCTACAGAAAGGTCAAAGTCCCGGGAACACCTTTAGTTCCGTCGGCTGGTCTATTGGGCTACATTTCGTACACTTCCAGAAACTGGCTTATTAAAGTACAATTTGTGGTCGCCCGGGTTTGAGCTGGTGATATTCATGATGAGTGGAATAACCGACCAAACAGTACTGCGTCTGATGTAGTGATCGCTTTCATTCATCAATTGAGTTTCTTCCATCCTACTTGACCACCGCTCAATTCTACTCAGAGGCAAGAAAAAGCTAGTGAACTAATTCGACCTATTTTTCTGTCTGTACAAATTAGTTGGTTGTGTTGTCTGTCCCGGTAGTCCATCAACCTAGTCACGCTGAAGGACGTTCTTTTCAGTCGCCTGTTCACTTTCCACACAATGCTTACTCCCCCATCCGACCCCATCCCAGCCGTTCACTTCGTGTGCGTGTCAGCTGTTCCACGATTCGGCGGAGTGCAAGTACATCTTCACCCCATCCGATTTCTCAATAAGCGGGGTGATTCGTTCGAATAGCGAACTCATATACTGAGACTACGTGAGACTGTTTTACGTCCGAACCGAGGTCGCCACACTGGTAGGTCAATCAGCTGATATTTTCCTGAAGCGCAGTGTTGGTTTGCCCAAACCCCATGCGGGAGTACCACAGTGAGTTGGGAAAAGGTACGGTGTCACAACTATCCCATATTTTAGAAGCCAAACAGTGTTTAATCCAGCTAGATGCATGCGGAACTGAGTATTAGTGTACACAGTTTTCTGGCAAGGTGGTGAAAAGCTTATTAGCTTTGATAGAAATTCCTTATATACATTGCTTGTGCAAAGCTCAAGTTTTTGTGACACTGCTGGAAGAAGCCGACCAAGGTAACCATGTGTACCATTTTTCAAGTGTGGAACACGGTATCTGTGTCCTGGTAGTTACCAATATTTCCACAAATTTATACCAAATTTGGGCTTTAAAATGCATCAGCGCTTATTTTCGTGGCTTATGGGCTTTCGGAGCTAGTGGATAGTAGGTGGCTTTACGAAGTCAACTTTCCTGTTCATTTTTGTGTTAATCCATGTGCATCGTGGAGTCAGTAACGTCGTAAATGACGAAAACCATACTGTTACACTTTTAGTAATGGATTCGACGTATTCGAATATATACGCACTCAACTTCTTGAGTACACAGTCTCCAGTAGATCAGTAGTTACTCGTTCTCAAAAAGACCAGCCTTTTGATTGGTTCATTTCCGGCCCAACCGTTCCATGTTGTCATTAGAAATGAAATCAATACCCAATAGTAAGTTACTGCTTTTTAGTTAGCCAGCTGGTGAGAGTGCTATTCTGCTATGGTGAAGAATATCCATAGATTCACGGTAAACTTGATGACATTTGGTTTCGATTTCCGATTTTCCTGTTTATAAAACAAATAAAATCCTTGAAGTAATATGAGGACGATATTAATCAAATTAAGGTCTTCCACAAGTTCGCCGAACTAATTGCAAAATACGCACAGTATTCTCTCATTCTGTCATGCTAAGCATAGTGTGGCCTTGAAAATGTTGAACTTGAAACACGCTCTCGTATCTGCAATCTTCACGCAAAGCTGATCTATCAATTTGCGATACTTTGTTGGCAATCAGAAGAGTTTGAAGGTTCATGTAAGTTTCACTCTGCAAATGATATCAGTTTGCTTTGAAGGGCCAAGTAGCCCTGTATGGATGTTTCTTCTTCCTTACTGGGACTCATCAATGGTAGTTGATCATCTGTGAACAACCTTCACTTCGACAGGAAACACCACTACTTTCAGCCACGAAACTCACACCACGTGATCTGATGGAGAATAGTTTAAGTGCCGACCGCTGAGATGGAAGAGGCATTCGAAATGTGGGGTGATTTCCCCTCTGGACAGGTTGCCGCTAGCTGGTAGATACTGATATTTTAAGGTTACTGTAGTCTCATTGATTCTGATTGTAGACCACTTTCGATTGTCCGGAAGTTTGGACAATGGGTATGTTCTTTTTGAAATTGTATTCGACGCTGACTGCGTGGAAAATCTGGCCGTAGAAACCCCTGAATAAAAGGCCTTCCAAAGGTAAGTTATGGCTCACGAAAGGCTAAAGCAATAATTCCATTCCTTGGTAGGCCCTACGCCAACTTCTTGGAGAGTCTAAAGTTTTGCCTCTTAAAAAGTGATCCTGTTGCCTTTTTTTCCTACATGATCACCTACTGAATATTTCAGAAAACACCACAGTTTCAAAAATGACATGGGACTTTTCAACCACTGAGGTAATAGCCAAGCAAACCAAAAAGTTGATGGCTTCTCAGCTGTTAAAATTCTGGGAAATTCACCTGAAATTAAGAATCATCTAATATCTCTTCTTTATTGGTTCTGAGGCTATCCTCATACCAGGGGGTACGACGTACTCGGTAACTCCGAAGGTTGGCATATAAACAAAAACTAAATCTTTCCTTTACAACTTGAGAAATTCCTACGAGTTGCATCAGCTTAATCAACTATCAGTGCTTTCGGTGAAAGGAGAATTCCGTAAGCTTTCCGTATAATTTTTACTAATTGAGGGAATGGATTAAAATGAATCAACTGCATAATTCTGAGACACTGCAAATCCAGAGGGAAGGCCAAATTGCTATTTGGTCGTGATCGTACCCCTTCAACCTCTTCAGCTTGAACACGGCATTCATTTTTGTTCACCAGCATAAACATATTAATCTTGTATGGAAGAGAGTCTCCGATGCTTTTGGTGCTCTTCATCCACCTGATCTCTCTAACCAGCCCCGTAAAGAAGTTAGGATCACCGGGCGGGCTGGCGGTGAGGAGCATTCACCATAAGGATGACAGTTAGATCGAAGTGATGAGATAATTTGCGAAATACACTCATTTGCAAACCAATTTAGTTTTGACGGGTGATTCACCTGGAACCCAGC
The DNA here is from genome assembly GCA_004794785.1 of Opisthorchis felineus. Classification (NCBI taxonomy): domain Eukaryota; kingdom Metazoa; phylum Platyhelminthes; class Trematoda; order Opisthorchiida; family Opisthorchiidae; genus Opisthorchis; species Opisthorchis felineus. Next base: position 1,579,551 of record SJOL01009403.1, on the reverse strand, counting down.
TGAATCTCTCGCCTATTATGTTTTTAAGCAACCGAATGTGCTGCACTAGGCCGCTTCATGCACAGCGTAAAAGAGAGATTCAGCTGGGTTCCAGGTGAGTCTCTTGCAAAACCAAATTTGTTTGCAAATGAGTGTAGTTCGCTAATTCCGTGCAATTTGGGTTCAAGCAGAACATTAAGTTGATGGGACTTCGAAGACTGCGCCTACCTGATGAGCGCCAAGAAGGGCGAAACCGGTCGTGGGCTGTCGAAGAATTTTCAGCAACCTTATGAGTTGTGTATTACGATCAGATAATTGTTTGAGAATGAAGTCCTGCATTTATTGTGTAAGTTAGTGACTAGAAAATCCACCCGTCACAATAAAACTAAAGCCTGCTATTTGAAAGTGGTACTTCCCAAATCCATGGATATCTTATCTCCTTAGTGGTTCTGAAAGGAAGAACTGAATAAATAATCCTCAGGACTCTGCATCGACCTGGTGAGTCCCAATGTGCACGAAATTGCTCGTTTGCATGAGTTCAGCTTCAGATTTAGGATAGCACTTTTAACTGGAGTTTTCTTTATTTGACTGAAACCCAATTATACCTGCCAGTGATTTGGGGTTGAAAACAGCTTTTGCGGAATAAGCCTCCAGACATTAACTACCGGAATTTAATCCGGTTTTGAGTGTTACCGGTTTTATCACCATCTAGTGATACTTAGCATGCCGACGCATAATTAAGGTCGAAACTAGCCAGAAATAACGGCAGAAAACATGGGAGAGAACGTGTGCAGTTTTGATACATAAGACATTTTCCCTTCTTCGAGCAAGCACTGAAAACGCACAAAGCATTAGAGATGCAATGTGTATTTTTAGTGTGTATCATTTTTAGTGTGGTTTTGAAATCATTTTGGCAGGCAAATATGCAAGATTTCCTGTATTCATATTTCCTTCTTGAGCTTCACATGCAATCGGTTAAAAGTTCTTCGGAGTTTTACTTCTTTATAACCCTTATGTTTCCAGTTCAGTTTTACTCAGCCAGCTTTAAAAGCCCCTAGGCACCTTCTGAGTAACTCAGGAAGGAATTAACTGGTCGGGTCATCAAAAAATAGTAGGATGCTTCTCTGCTTTCGGTTGGGGTTCTAAAATAAAGTTTCTTATCTCTCTAGCACTACAGAGAGAGTCAATTAGCAGTCTCATACAATTTGGACTTGGTGACGGGATGGGCCGTTATTATTGATTTAGACAAACCATCATTAGGGAGTGACCATGAAATTAGTTCAAACAAACACCCATATCGAGCCAGCCACAATGATCACAAGTTGTCAGATTGAATACTGCTTTACCGGCAGAAGTCCTTTGGGAGTTCGAATTTTAGTGTACATCCATATTTTGTCGGGATTAGAAATCCAAATGCATGTAACACAAACCGTCTATGTAACTGAACCTATGGCTGCTTACTTGTATGACAAACCTCAACGTCCGATACAGCGGCAGTTTGGAAACTGGACGAATGGCGTAGTGGAATGAAAAAGACCGCTTCTGCCTAATCTCAACAACTGACCCCAAATAAGGATGTAAGGCCACATATGGTTGAACCTTACGAGAACTAAACAAAACTTTGTCATAGAGCAGCCGTCAAGTTATTACCTTTTGTCGTGCTGTCTCATCCTACACCACAACCAAAAGACTTCCAGGAATAAAATCGGGCGCAAACTTTTTCGCTGTCTCAGAATTCTTTACGTAATCCATGGTTGATCATGTCCTTATGTGCAATTATTGAGACCGGTTTGAATATTCCTTCCAAGAAGTACAGTCGTTGCCATTAACCATAATTGACTTTCGCGAGAGAAGACTAAACACACACTCTCTGTGTCAGTAACCTGCACAGCATTTTATCAGCAGTGTTTGTTAATTTTTGACACTTCCTGGATGATAGTTACCAAAGCTGTTTCAGATGACAGGAGAGATGTAACCCATGCAGTGAAAAAACCAACCGTGTACAAAACGAGACACATACATGCTAGGAAACCGTAGTGCTTTATCGACGGCTTCGGAGCAAACAATGCGGCGCATGTGGCGTTTGACGTCTGGTGTGTAAGAAATCTAAGCTCACATTTCGGGCAGCAACATTCGTGTGAAATAGACGACGGCGCGTATCATTGTCGGATCCTGATGAGACCAGACAGAACTGACAGATCCCTATCAAAGTTAGTCTATAACTGTATTATGTGTAAACAGCAGGTAATAAATCGTGAATGACTGTCAACACCAATCAAGCCTGTGTATTTCGCCGCGACACGAATTCAACACAAGGAGTCGATTACGCTGTTAGACAGCTTAACAGTTCACATGGCTTGATCAAACCGAATTTGTTCTGAAACACATGATAAAGCAAGATGAAATGAGACAGTTGCTTCTGAAAAATGCACTTTCGTATCTGTCAACATAAAAAACCTCAAAATTGTAGGAGAATAATTCACCGAAATGCACTGCACCTTCGAAAGGAACCAAATGGATAAAACGATAGTCACTCAATGTGGGCCCGGTAGCACGTAAGAGATATCTACAAAACTGCTGATGTGTGTTGGCAGCCGTTCTTTACGTTTCAGTGTGATGTTTGCAAGTAAAAAGGACTAGTTTGCGGACTGGAACGAAATCCTCTGTGGCCATAAGAACTGACCGAAGCGAGCGATAATTCTTCGACTCCTTCACGTTGTTAAGCCTTATTCTCCATCAAGACAAACCTGAAAACTGTATTACACATTGCATGTTGTGTACAATTTTACCGATTTTCTGCGATGTATCGGTTTACTACGACCGTCGCCTCACAAGATAATTGTTGTACATTATTCATATGTACAAGTTATTTACCAGAAGTTAAGAAACAGAAGGCGAATGAGTCGTTCAGAACTAGGTATACGGAGTTTTGAAAGAAATTGCGTTACGGGCACAACTCAAACTGAGGTTATAAGTATATAAAAATGAAAATAAATGTCCAGGTGTAGCACCCTCTAGGGTGCCCAGCCACCATGGAACCTGAAGGAAGCACGAGGGCTAAGATACTTCCAGGTTATCCAAGCATAGATAGGAGCAGTCGAGATGCTGACGTTGGCTTCGAACCACAGACCTTCCGGTCAGTAAGTCTGCACCTTAACGACTGAGGCATCTAGCAATTTAAGTATAAAGAACTACCTTATGTGAAGGAGTAGTTGGGAGTGTACAGTAGTTCAAAATCTCCAGATCTCCACAAGTACTGCACTCGATAAAAGGCTGCCACAAAGAAGGGATAAGTTTGGCTTTACCGCAGGACAGACTCTCTCTGAAGGCTGCTGATTTTGGCCCAGCGTACCATGTTAGGCAAAATCACAAACCGACTGTGAAATTTTAGTTCTGACAGATTATTCACCTTCCCTTTTCCTACTTCATGTCCTCTTATCAAATTTCCCAAACTATGATTGTTGTTTCAAAACGAAATTCTTGGCTGCCCGATGACTTGATAGATCGAGTGTAAGTTATTTGTGAGAAACATTTGCCCATCTTTTGTTTTCGGAGGGGAATGCAGTGAGAACTTTACTGACTTGTCAGCACATTTGGTGCCGCGTGGTAAAGTGAACACAGACGGTTAGCAGGCCCATAAACATTCGTCACTCTGTTATCGGCTTTCTTCATAGATGCAGACAATTCTAGTGTCATGATGGCAGTGTGGTATTTTGTAACACAGACTTTATTAATCTCCACAGGGACAGATTCCTTAGCATATTTTGGCTATATAATGACACACCAGGGATGCGTAAAAGGTCTACTTAAACTTGAAAGGCACGTGGCTCCTGTCCCCTTGGGCATTCGGTAAATTATGCAACGAAAACAATAACTGGCATATAAACAAGCTGCGATAATAAAAAATTAACCCCCCCCTAACTACACATTTATAATACCCCTCGTATGGTTGCAACAATTTTTAAGTCAATTGCCAAGCTTGCCAAACAGATCTACAGCCACCGGATCAACAACCAATAGATTACTCAATAAATAACGTTGAAAGAGGGTTTTGGGCTGTACATTGTCCGTTGCAGGTGAGAGGAACCTCACAAAACCCAAACGGTAGTAGTTTGTTGAATCAAGTAGTCTCGTTCAGTAAGCTTAGTTAAATTAAACAAGATGCAAGAGGTCTAGAAATTATGTTCATAAAAGCATGTCTCGTTAAAAATTTCTACTTTTCACCATTCTGGGTAGGTTAAAAAGCCCACGGTTTCTCTTGCTCACAAGAATCACCACTCGGTGAAGAAAATTGTGAGCTGTCTATAAAACTGTGAGCTCATTAGGGAAGGATGGGCAGACTGTACGGAGATACAAGCCTTCAATAGGAGACTGATGTGAAACGCCTGCCAAGTACTTCTCTGTAGGATAACCTGCAGTTGGAGATTGGTGACTCTTTTTTAGGGGGCACAAATGCAGGTATTTCGATCTTGGAGTAATTTTTACTTAACCAACTTTTTGGCCAGCAATGAACTTGCAGATAACTAAGAAGAATTTTACCGCCGCTTTCGTCAACTATTGCTTTGTCCGATTTCCATCTCGAGGACCTTTGACTCGTAAAAAACCAAGTCCCGTACGGTTTGTTTTAATCTGAGGCTTAGTCCGGTATTAGGAATTATCTTGGTATAAATTCTGGACTCAATCGTTAGATACAAGGGGTAGACAAATTTGTCGCAACTAGAACCATCAGTATCTATCAGTAATGAGGATCGTCACTGGAAGTTCGCGAGGTTGACCATATTGGTTACAGTAGAGGGCTGGTCAGTGAAACGGGCCACGTTGATCATACGTCCATCTAAGAGCAGAGCACTGTTGACCGAGCGGCAAAAGGTCATTTATCGCTAGCAGCTACTTGGATAGGTCAAACGACGGCAATACAGATCCCATGCAGAGCATCAAATTATCTGTGCCGACATTTCAAACGTAGACCATTTGAATCCGGAGTAGCTTGCCCAGTTTACCAACAGTCACATCTGGGTAAGTCAATGAGTCGGCAGGAGAGCAATGCAGAAATCATAAAAGTTGAATGATCACTGTGAATCCGTTTGGTCACCTTGAACAATAACCAAACGACAAAACTCTTGGTTGTGAAAAGCAATGGCAACATCTTACCATCAACCATATCGCAGGTAGGAAATAGAGTTAACTTGTCGGATCGTAGGATTCTCCGAAGATTTGACCTTATCACCTAGAGGCAGTTACTGTGGAGTTTTCGTGTTTTACTATTGTGAAATTCTGAAGTTGCAACTAGCGTCCAGAAACGCTACTGACTATTTAACATGGTACAGGAAATAAAAAATATCCATAGAAACTTCGAAATCCCAGTTTAGATGGTGTATGAATTTGCACAGAAACCACAAGGCCTATGCGAGTCAGTCTAGATTTATTTAGGGATACGGAAAAGTCGCACTTTACTTGAAACTCGTGGAAGTATTTTTCCCGTGCATGTGGATGCGCCTTCCATTCGCAACAATATAGAACACAACAGGTAATTTCAACTGCTTTCTTCCTGCACCTATTGAATGATTCACAGATTCTTATCTGGGGATGTTTGTCCAAACAGGCAACCAAAAATTCCTCGTGATATATGGCATTAGTATCTTGCACATATAGGTTTCCATTGATACAGCGTGCGTTATTCCGTACAGCGATGTTTTTCTTAACGCTACAATTTTCACTGGGTTTTATCTGCTACGGACAAAGAAAGACTCAGTTTTTGTTATGCCTAGTTGACTGAAATGTCAGATCGAAGGAACAGTACGCTCAGTCACGGTGGACAACTCAAAAGTGATTCAAAAATGACCTTAGACTGGACAATCAATCAATTTCCTCGTAGGGGGGACTTATAGAAACACTGTTGGGGAAAGTGGCGAAATAAACTCATCCGCGCACCAATTTGGTTTTGACGGGAGACTCACCTGGAGCCCAGCTGAATCTCTCGTTTATGTTGTTTTTAAGGCTATCTGATGAGCATCAAGAAAGGCGAAACCGGCCGTGGGCAGTCGAGGAATTTTCAACAACAGTATGAGTAGTGTATTACGTCTATACTGTCAAGGAAATTTTTTAAATATTAGTAATGTTAATTCTGATTGTCCGTCCTTATCCTCTGGACTAAGACCCGCATATGAAGCAGACCAAACGACCTAGAGAACGAAATGTGATTGGAAGTAAGAGAACCATCTTCTTTAAAACCCCAACACGTCATACTGATGTCGAACTATCTTGTCTTCTGAAGTATTCCTTGAGTTGACACGTACCTTTTATAAAAATTACTACGTCTATTGTAATATAGATCTAGGATTTTGTCCAATTCTTTTGAAAGTACCATCCTTAGAAGAGAACAGACTTCGGTGGGAACCATTTCAAGTAATCTCTCCAGCGTGCACCTTTGTTTTCTTACAGTCACATCAAACATTTGTGATTCTTCGTAATTAGAGGAGAATATTGCAGTGTGCCCTCCACAAACGTATTAAGGCTGCATCTCCTCAGTTGTGATAAAATGAGTATTTATCCTGGCATGGGCAAACGGCACACAAAATAGGGCGACTTTGTAGTCTGTACGGAGGTCATGTTCCTCTTATGCAAACCGTCAAAGAAAACGGAAACTTTTTTATCAGTTGCGACAAGTGGGTACTGTCTATTAAACTGTTCAAATATAGGTGTGGGCAAAAAACGGGTGTTTTTTACAATAAGCCCCCTCATTCGGATCAAACTGTTCTGTGGTTATTTCTACCTGGCACCTGTTGGACGGAGCTGGACGCCGTGGATACCAAGGTAAACCCCTAGTTTAGGTTTGACCGACTGTTCAACAGTCCAACTTTTCAAGTGTTTATGATCTCCATTTGGGCAGGCAGGTGTATTTTTTCTGAAGAGTACTTCGCAGTTCCTGCTAAAAATAATCTTCTGACCAAACAATCATCTCCTCTATTTGAATGAGTTTATTTGCTACTATTTTGTTCCCATCGTCACTACAGTGCAAACTTCTTGCTTGTGAATTTACAGGCCATATGTAGTAGCTAGTGCAAAACTCCGATCAACTAAACAGCGTAGGTGGTCATTTAGACTAAGCTACACAGACGAACAGACAGTATGATTCGGCTAATAGGAACGGAGCATTGTGACACCTTTTTAGGCACGTTGTATCCAGTACATGATTAGTATAGCCAGTAGGGTCCAACTCTAGAAAAACTAACGCATCAACAACTTATACTTCCGTTAGGGAAAAATTTGGACAGTACTGGAACCTCAACTACCTGAGAAATAGATAGGAAAAGATGACTGAGTGGCGATCAGCTAAGCCTGTATAAAATAGACCAGGTGCAAGGTTGATGCAGTTATACATGTTACTGAAATAAATCGCAAATTTCATTGGTTCAGTGATTTTCATAGGTTGTAGTCTTGTTGGTCATCGCGATCTATGCTCTAATCCGTTTTCCCCGTGCGGCTACGTTTTCCTGGAAAACTCACAGAGTGACATGCTTAACAGTTCCAACACGCAAAGAGAATACAATTGAAGAGGGTGGAATTTGAAAAGTCATCACGTAGATTGATAATTACGTGCTTATTGTGTTTTATACAGTGGTTGAAGATTGGCACAGAAGGCTGTCTAAGGAGGTTACAGTATTGTCTAACAATACAAGAACGGGTAATAATCAAGACTGTTGAGGTGCCTACCAACAATCTACAAGTAACTCAGAGGAAGAGTAAAATTCATTCAACGAATGAAACTCTCATCTGAGGAGCTGTCAGTTGAGCAGCCAATCAAAACGTGACCACATGATTTGGATTCCGTGATCGAAGGATGAGTGGCGCTACATCCTGCCTAAATGTAAGTTAATCACACTGCTGATCAGCCGCTCTTTGCCTAACAGTTAGGTATTTAAACTACCAGTAGAGAGGTAGCGGGTTTCAAACTCTTTGGATTTGCGCCAAATGCGCATTGCTGATGACTCCCAACAAAGATTAAGCGGCTGTACAATGCTAGCCGGCTTTCTAGCATAGGTTGGTTTCACTTAGTGAAGTGAAAACCCCCAAATATCTTCCAATACCCTACTTGGTTTGCGCCAAAAATCGAGTTTATTTCCCTGGCTGCACGCGGATTTCCAAGAACAGACTTCTTGAAGACCTCGTAAGACATTCATTCAGTCGTACTTCGTTTAAGTCGCTCGATTGGGTGCTGTTGGTGCCCCGAAATGTGGGCCCCACTACAATTCACACAAGCTATTTTACATGCGAATTTTACAGGTCACAAGGCTAGTCTTATTTTATGACACTGTTATGGTTAAGATCACATGTCAGCTGAAACTCTGTATTTTTTGAATGTTCTTTTGTAAGCAAATGCATTCTAACATCAAGCTGACAAAGATATTTAGATTTATTGTCATTAAGCAAAGCTCAGAAAAAGACAACTATGTACTACGACTTTGTTTGTAGACTTGATTGGGTTGCTCAAGTGCTTCGCAGACGTTGATGTTGAGCTCTTTAGTTGGAGAAACTAAATTGCCTTTTCACCTGCGTTATGAAGAAGAGGATTTTTTGTTTCTGAATAAACAAATACAATAAACCCCATCAAGGCCATATCTTGAAGGAAGCAATGCCATTAACTGGAGGAAATTCCTTCCTGGGTGTTTCCTGCATATAGGTCAAAATACCCGCAAGCCTATTTGATATGGTAACAAACAAGAAGTAAAATTCCTACAATCTAGTTCGCTTAGCATATTCTTAAAAATAATCGGAGAGTCGGGGGAGTTCTTTTGAGAATTTCCCTTACCTCTTCACACAAGTCCGAGTCCTAGTGGCCAAGAAGAAATTATCTCTTAGTCTTTATTACGCATCGCAACACGAATGACATGCACTGAATGACTTTTTGGGTCCTTTTTTGGCAACTACTGTTTCGCTAAACATTTCGTTTTCTCCTTCGCCGCGTCAAATTTGACCATAGGTGTTATAACAAGATTTGAAGCCTACCAACTATCCATTGATGTCCATGGGATATATGCATTCAATTCCGTGTCATCATTTCACCGCATTAGTTTGCAGTGGTGTTACTGGCATGGACATGGAGGAAACGTTTATGAGACACCATATTCACTCTCACATTGTAGTATCTTACCGAGCTCCGTGCTTTCGAGTGTTCGCAATTCAAGTTTTGTTTGCCAACAAATTAAGGATCTGGGAGTCAATGACCCACGGCTGCATCACTGTGGCTCGCTTGTTTACACACGAACATCATGCCATTCAACAAGAGGGTAGATATCCTCTAGGGATTGAATTCTACCGCCTACGTCCTGATTAGCCCAATTTAGTGGGATGCACATATGCCTAGGTTTACAGAGGTCACGTTAGAACTCACTTTAAAGGCAAAAACATCGCGAGTTAATTGTGATGCTATGATACTCAGTGTCCCCAGGCGATTCAGCTCAATACGCATAACTTCATGTAAAGCTACTGGGACCTATCTTACTTTCATTGATACGGGAGCTGCACTACTTGCAACGGACTAGCTGAGTTCCCCTTGTAGGCAATCTAGTTCATCAGAAAAAAGGAGGCATATTTTTCAGAAAGTTTTTGGGTGCAAAGTACAAACGAAACTATCATGATTAATGATACTCAACTTCAATTCCGCAGTCGTTGAGAAACCAAGAATAGTCCTCTGTCACCAAGAATTCTAGCGAACGTTGTTTTCTGTCCTTGGGATTTTTCACATTCAGGTACATCTTCCCGACTACCTTGGAATATGTGCTTGGAATGTTCCACATTTGTAGGACTCACTCCTCGGTTGTGGCGTTCAGGGATGTGGCCTACGAAGTCCAAATGAAATCGACAGTGTCGGCCTTCTGCTTCACTGATATCACATTGTGCCTCGAACAGTTTAACGGCAGTTGATTGAGGCTTACGTGAAGAGTGACTTCATTTATTGCATTTTGAGCATGTTTGTCCCCATTCTGGATACTTCTTTATTTGCGGGGTGTAATCCTACGGAAACCACAAGCCTTTGAATTCTTCATCGTGACCGGGTTTAGCTTAGTTGGGTCACTCTCAGAACCGAGGAAGCGCTGCAGCAACTGCACTGTGGAGTGCATTTATGCACTGACTTAGCGATAGCTGGCAGCATTTGAGAATAATTTCTGTGATCTTCTCGGCACGAAAGCCTAGAATGATATGGTTGCGAATTAAGCTTCCTTTCATGCAGTCGAAAAAATTGAAGGAATCGGCAAAGTGCTTTAACCCCAGAACTTACTGATCACTACTCTTTCCTGGAAACTGGCCTTGGCGGGCAAATACTGGGATCATTCAAACGTTTCACTGACCCGAGCCAGATGGTACTTTCTGAATTTGGATCCCTGGGATCTTCTCTGCTTTAAAGCTAGAGTAAAATGATGATGGACCGACCACCTTCTCCGACTTCTCGCGGAAACACTGCTAGCTGGGGCTCTTTTGATTCCGTGTGGAAGAAACTCTGAAATAAAAAGCCAGCATAGGTCTGCTTTCCGTTTTTTCGGTTTTCCGTGAGTTTGTTCTGGTCAGCAATATTCAGTAGTCCTAGTCGCGAAGTAGTCATTCGCCGCTTTCCAGTGACCGACAAGTTTACCTCTGACATCATATCAAGAAAAGTCATTTCGTCCACAGATGAGTTTTTACACACTCAATCTCAGATTACAAGGGTAAAAGCGTTCTACTGTGTATCGGTGACTTTAAAAAATAAACTACCTTTCCTGACCAGTAGCGGAACTTCGTTTGTTACCCTCAACCAAAACTTCAGTTCAAAGTGCAGTGGTTTGTGGAGTTTGCTCCAAATAATTTCGCCTTCGCTGAACAACCAGGCGATGTAGATCAAAACCAACCAATAAAAAATATGTTGTTGGGTACTTGCAATAAGTTGAGGTTAATTGACTGTATTGAATAGTACTCATAGTGGTTGTGATGGGGATATTGCACCGATCCCTCAAGTAGGAGTTCGCCAATGAGGCCGATTCAAACTTACGTTTGGTAAGGTAGATAGAGGTGACATTTGGGCGGGTATAAATTACTGTGAGTATTATTTTGGCTCATATGCTTTGTAGAAACGTGCCTACCCCTTAGTGATCAAATTGCACGGGCTCAGTTTCTTAAAAGATGATGTTTTAGAGACTGCTATCTAACCGATTACGCTAGGCGATCGCCATGCAAGCTCCATAGGCGACTACACTCTGAAAAAATACGCAACGGGAGATTTACACATAAAGCCAAAAACACCCTACAACCTTTGTGTCATCAACGGTGAACATCCTAGAAGTCTCCAGAGAGCTTCGGAGCCAAACCGTCCGATTTGTGCCGGTAGTCTTCGCAATTGGTGATCACCCCGACAGACAGTATATATTATCGAACGAGCGCGCATGTGTTCATCGTTAGCGGATCGCTACGGCAGCTCAATCACACCCAGGAGTATAGACTCGGTGGGCGGAACTGCTCACGCTACGATAGTCACAAAACCTGAGTGACGCTCTGGTGAGCAGGCAACACGCGGGCGACTGAACGACGACATATTACCGGCTGTCGGATAGGAACGTTGGATCGATATGTCTGGCTGCCTGAACTCTTCTTAGCAGGTGAGCTAGAAGACCTGGGCCGGAGAGTGCTGGGGACAAACCGGGGGCCTGTGAAACACAGTTCAAGCTAAGTTATTCGGTCCACTGAACGCCGGCGCTCAGCATTCGCACAATGGAATTGAATTTTCGAAAGCTACGACGTGTCCCTGATGGACTTCAACAGACAGGCAATTGAGTTCAGAATACCAGCCCAGACTGTAGAGCCCCATCTAGGCATCCCGGGGGCCCAGTGATGCTAGGAATGTATTCCACCATAATTTTTCCGCCAGATTGCTTCAGTGGACAATGAAATTTGGTGAGTTGCGAAAATATGAACGTAGATTTGGGTGATTTTTGGTCCGCTCACATATGCAACGAAATGCAACATTTTGACGTAAAAAGTTTTGTTCCACTCACTAAGGTTTTGCAGCTAAGGGCATTGTGGGGCCAAGTAGCCCCTTGAACGCCATTCTCATAGTGTTTAATGCCTATCGCTGAGAAACTCCCACCAACACTGAGTGATGAATACTGGTTTGCCACTTTCAAATTTTGTTTTTATCTGAGACATCAGTTTGTTCTTCTCATTAACTGCGTGACCTGTTCACACAAACCTAAAAGGAGTGATACGAAAATCGCCGATGACATGGCCGAAAAGTCTATTGTAATAGTCAGCAAAATTATGCTTATGGCATAAACAGGTAAATCATTCGGTTCGTCTGGAGTTTTCGGCCTTAGGCGTTAACCATCTCTCAAAAGGCTGACAGCTGGTTCTAAATTGCGTTATATGTGCTCGCAGTGGTCCTTTGCGTCAATAATAAATTCACTAAAAATGTTACAAAGCTTTATGTTTATCAAGCAATCAGCTTTCGGAATGCTTCAACGCGATCTAGTGGCTGGAACGTGGATGTGGCAGTTATCTTATAGCCACAAACCAATTAGGCTTTCTTTCTTGAAATTTTTAAAAAAGACTGACGTAGCGTCCTGAGGATGAACTCTATGCAGGATAATAGATTTACGCACTCATCATGGCCATAGGTTAGGAACACGACGTTTCATGTCTGGGAATGGTTCCACATAAGTTAACCTTGTCTGACTGGTGCTAGAAAAGCGTAATATTTTTACACTGATAAGCCTCAAAGTGCATACCATTCTGTCTCACGATAATCGCACTGTTCCAGATTCACGAAGTTTGGTCAAGAGGACCTAAACAAAATGGTGTCTATTGTTGAATGTTCCAAATGTCAAGGTATGAACAGAAAACACCATAAATAGTCCATTCAGATCATTTATCAACCGAGTGACTTGGTAAACTGACCATTGCTTGATCACGGCAGCAAGCTTTTTTATCAAACATGTGGCAATGCGACCTAAGTAAAATTACGCCGTTAGAAACAGCTCAGTGTTCGCGAGTCCTTTAACGCAAACTGGTGATACACGACATACCAACCTGACGATAAATCAAATACAAACACTGGTCGCCCTCTTGCTCATCTCGTGAAAGCGTCAAAATGTGTGGGATCTTGTGCTGAAGGCAACAACAGGGCTTGGATTTCCTTCAGATTTTTTAGCCAAGTATAGAGCTTCGAGAGTGGTCTTGCCTAGCAAGTCCATAGAATCAGTCGTCGATAGCCGTTGTAGAGGAACAGTGTTCATTGTCAGTATACAAAACATACACATGTTGTCCATCATATGTGAAGAAATTACCTAGTCAATGTTCCCGAGAAGGGGAAAATGTAAACAATCGTCAGCTAATGTAGAGCTAATGAAAAAGATAATGGGAGATGCACGTGATAAGAAATGTGCTGCGTCTGATTGCGTTTTACAATATTAATTTTGCGATGAAATTTATGCAGGTCACGCATCCGTTTTATAAGCTATAGCTAAAAGGCGGACTGAATCAAATCACGGTGAAACGTTTGTTCGAATGTGTGCGTCATGTTCATCACGGACAAAACCAAATAGACGGGTATTGCATTGTCTTAGATAGGGTCGAGTAATGATAGAAGTTTTGTTCTAATGTTGGAGAGAGACATTCGGAATGTCTCGGCTCGGCGCAGACAGGCAGAACAGTACCCTAGGTCCGCTGATAGGGAAGTATATTCCGAATATCATTAATGAACACTGGTCCTTGTTGAGTCACTCAGGGCCTAGCTTTACGGATCTGGAAGAAAGGAATATCAGCTATCACGCTGTTTTGGTGGGAGGCAGACAAAATGGATGTACAATGAAGGCCGAAAAATCGTCCCACTTACCAATTTCATCGAACGTATCATGATGGCCCTAATGTTTCCTCAATTCAGCAAACCGTCCACTAATACAAATTCGTGGTGTGGACCAAAGCTACTACCGTTCTCTTAGCTGTTGATCTGTTGTCTTTGGATCTTTTGGACGTCGTGTTTGCGTCACCGATGGATTCAGCAATCCACATTTCAAACTGCCCAGGTGCCGAATCGTGATGCTCTGTCTGAACCGATAGCTTTTTATCATAATCCCTGGAAACTAGCGTTGAAATAAACCACGCGCTCAACATGTACCGATCGCATGACTCGTCAGCAGTTACTGTCTTGGCTAGTTTCCTGCTGCCACCTTGAACTTACTGTGGGCAAGTCAAGCTGTCAGTCAATACGCCAAACAAAGCAGACAACAAGACCATTGAAGTTCCACAGAAAAGCCGAAGATTGTTTGAAGATAGCAATATAGTTCGATGATTATCGAGATTGCTTGTTCGTTCTGTTCATCAAGGTCTTGGGACCCTTTAAAAGCAGGATGCTGTTGGTTCTGAAAAACCGTTCAATATGAGTTTCGTCCCGACGAAAACTCATCTGGTGGATGAATCAGCTCAACCGCGTGTCCATTCAGCTGACATCATTCAGCGTCAACCGTACGGCCATGCTGATACTAACACCACTTGTACAAATTGTGATTACCAATTAAAGTGGTCAATTGTTTCAGCATATGAGTAGAAAATCTGAATAGCAAAGTGGACGCTTTTAACTTTCATATTTGTTCCCATAACCACCATCCTCATCCCCAAGTTTCGTTGCTTTCAACGAGAATCTTGAGAGGGCTGGAATGATCACTAGTCAGGTACTTAAAAAAGTTCTTCGCATGGCCTGAAACAATAAATAGCTCCAATGTTCCAACTTTTGCGAATTATCCTACCATATCTGTAGAACCATGGACACAAGGCACAAATGTAGTCAGAAAATATTGCACCGGTATAAACGTCTGAATAAGTGCGTGCAAGTCTGCCTACACAAACTATCGGGAAAGTGATTGCTCATTTGAAAACGAAAATATTTGTTTTCTGGGCTGACGACCAGATGTCGGATCGGTCGCTAGTTGGACACCACTATTGATCCACGGGTTGACAATCAACATTTCGGTTATGTTCCAATGCAGTGACCATACTTCGTCTAAAACTGTCCACCCCTCTGGGTGATGGCTGATTAGCTACAGCTGGAAGAATGGCAGCATTCAATCACTGTCCAGAAACTGCGTGAGACGCGCGATGCAAACAAAGTCCAGCACCGTTTGTTAGGTTGTGCTCGGCATATCTTCTACTGTAACTGACGGGAAACTAGCTTGCTAAGTAATGCCGATTCTGCGAGTAGTGGTGATATGCCTCAACCGTGGTAAAGCTTCCTGGGTGAACCGAAACAAATAGTATTCTGCACCTTTGAACAGTGGAACCCAAAATATCAGTAAATTTCTTGTCTTGCAGCACACATTTTTCATGAATTTGATTGGGTAAGATGCGAACATTGTGTGACATGTGCCTATCATGCTTAACTATATATAAGCGGTGTGCGGTCTTTCAATGTGGTGCTTTCCAAGGCAAAATCCTTACAGTTACCCCTTGTAGTTCCCAACCCTGCCCTAGCAAATCAGAGGATGTCGGATATAGAAAGCAAGTGGTGCGGCACTAAGAATGCCAGAGAATATGAAAAGTCAATTCATGGGCTGTTGGGTATGTGGAACCTCTCTGTAAACGGGCGCCGACGCGTGATGACGTCGACCAACCAGTTTCAAGCTGAGTTCGTTGCATTTTCAGAGTGCCGGTTCCAAGATCGTGGAATCACTCTATACGATTGTTCAAGGACAGAAGAGTCGGAGACACGGAAGGGAGCAGTAGATATAGTATCGGCTCTGTCAAATGTACATTTCACAAGAAAACCTCAAGCTGACGTAAACTTTTGAGCTGTTATTAGTTACAGTGTCAACAACGCTCTGTATCCGTACATGAGGAAATCCGTGCTTTGAAACGGACGGTTCGTACTGTAAACATACTACAACTACAATGTGGTACACCACGGGATCATACAGGATCGTCTTTCGTTTTTGGGAGTAACCTCTACTGGACTTTCGACTCTAAGTTTGTAACCTCTTGCCGTACGGGTATAATGTGCCGTAATACAGCGAAAATTGTGAAATGTAAACTTTATTTCAGTCGCGTTGTTTGTTTTACTGCATAAAATTGAGTGGTCAAAATGAATGGTTTTTATGGTGGCGATGCATCTGAAGAGCATCCGGCGTTCGGTATCCCCTGGTATCGATTGAATCCCCTCATTTTTCACTGGTCAAGGTCATCTGTGCTGGGTATCCGACACAAGATTTCTGGTGGCTCTTAAAAGTACACAGCGAAGCCAAGCTGCCACCCAACCCATATTACAGTAAGAAGATTCAAATTTTACCTGTACCCACGTTCGATTATCAGATAGCAATGAATGTTATCTGTGCCAAATCTGTCAACTTTCAGAAAATTACTTATCCCCTGTTTTTGACCGCACGCTCTTGCCTCTCTTTGTAATGTATAAAAACCGTTTCGGTTCTGACCAGCCGTTGCAAAAGCTCTGTCAGAATGGAGTCACGGAGTAGAATACCCAGTGACCAGTTGCCAAGTAGACTCTTAGCTAAGCACGTTATCTTCTTCCTCAGTTCCAACATTTTTAGGATGCATGACCCGTTAGGACACTATGCAAAGTTGAACATACGTTCAAATGTGGGCACTGATGACTCACAGTCAACGTAGGCAACAGACGAATCTGCATGGACAGTAAACACTCAGCTTGTGGCCTCAGACGAGTCCGAAGTCATCTCTTTGTGTGTGACTCAATGCTTAAGTCGAGTCAAGCAAGAGGAGAACCTTGTAGTTTTCATAAAGGATTGTTATATGCACAGAACGTGCTGTCCAGCACTGGTGAACCAATCGTCCTCATCCTGGAAGCGCCTACTCTGAGAGCACCGTGTAGTGAAAATATATTGTGGATCAATGTAGCTTCCTTTCGAGGGTGGATGGGGTCGATAACTGACAAGATTTAGCAGCCTTATCTTGCAGCAGAACTCATCGAAAGAACTGAACGTCACGCAGACCCAATCACCGATAGCCAGTAGCACTATCTCCTGACACTTCGTAATCGGTCGCCCATTCTTCAAGTTGAATTTTTGAATGCTGCGCTAGTGCAGCACGGGAACGTGAATGGAAAATCACTCGTATCAGTGGGCACGATTTACTTGGGCCACAGAGAAGGTTATTGAATGTCAGTAAATGGAAGATTCGTAGAATTGATATTCACGTTACATTCGTGCGAACAGCTTTCCCATCCTGGAGATATTTTTCTGGTCCATCCTCACGAAAGGGGGAAGTAGTGGATCCGAGTTTTCTATTAGTAAGGTTCACCATATCCGTAGTTGACATGGGATCCTAACTCTGAAGCTCTGAATATACCGATCTATTACAGTATCGGCTTAATAACCCCCAAATACTAGCTCCCTGTCTGCGATTTATTGATGCGTCCACATGAGCTATCACTATAAGAGGTACGCTGTTAAAGATAACTCAGTCCCTCTAATCGAACAAGATATGTCGCAACATGACAGGAAGTAAACACATAAGGTAGATTTACGTGTAGGTTTATGCAAGTTTAGCGCTGTGACTTTAACACTCCAATAAAAAATACTCGACCAACGAGACTCTAGTTTCCGATGATGAAGCAGCTGCATAG
This sequence comes from Opisthorchis felineus, assembly GCA_004794785.1. Lineage (NCBI taxonomy): Eukaryota > Metazoa > Platyhelminthes > Trematoda > Opisthorchiida > Opisthorchiidae > Opisthorchis > Opisthorchis felineus. The sequence goes on along the minus strand of SJOL01009403.1, from coordinate 1,561,961 downwards.
GTCACAGTGTCTTCTGAATAAACAGAACTTCTGATAGATGCAAAGCACTTCAAAGCCTCCATGATACTTAAAGTCGCAGGTGTGTGGTCGGCGACTAATTGTTCCGGACCGTAAACAAGAGCCGGATGCAAGTTCGTGCAAACATGAATGACAGGAGAATGTCTGAATGACGGTTCATCCGCTATCTCTAGGATTTGAAGCACGACGTGTCAATAAGAGAGATAGCTCAGCGATGAAGGAGCGAACCTCTTGACCGGAAAGTTCATGTTTGGAACCCAACTCCGACATCTCGACCGCTTCTATTTAGGCCCGGGTAGCCTAGAAGTGTCCCAGCCTCTGTGCTCCCTCCAGGTAGCTTGGTAGCCAGGTCCCGAAAGGGTGTTACAACTGATTATTTGTGATCATAGGAGAAAGACACGTATCATCTCAAGTATCAGCTAGGTCTTTAGCACGGTTCTACCCAACCAAAGTCAGCAAAGCATTGGACAACTGCCTCGCCATTGCCAATCTTCTTTGGCAGTTCACGCGCAATGGACTCCTCACGATTGCAGATCCAAACACTCAACCTACCGGGCTACCACAGCATGGGGGCGGGATACGCAGGAAGGCAATCAACAAGAAAACGATACCAAATATGAGGATAGAAAAGGAATGTGTTCTCTTCATAGCTGTGGAAGTGACATGAATTTTTTGAAATTCTACTTCATAATTTTATTTAATTTCCGGTGCCATTTGTTAACTGACTTTACCAACTTGCCAGTTGTTGCATCAAAGTTGCTACGGTGGAGCAGTTGAGTGTGCATCAAACAGAAGAAACATATATTTTACAGCGATTAGCAATGACCTCAACATGACAGACGTGTTGAAATCATCGATCTTCCTCAGGACGGATATTGATCACAGACAGGCATATGAATATCGGAAAAATCGAATAAATATTCTTGCTACGTTGTCACGTGCTAATCAATGTGCAAACACTGCTGTATGTACCGTTAAAGTAGTAGCCGCAAACAGAACGACTATTACCTCTGAAAAATTAAGAATGCGTTTTAAAGGTGGAATGGAAATCACCTCTCTCGTACAGTAGTGGAAAATGAGATACCTAGATAAAAACCCGACTAGGATTGACTCTCGTTGACAGAGATAGCCGTAACTGTAATTCGCAAAATCTACAGTTAAGCACACTACACGCTCAAGATTTTCATGCCACGTACTGTTTTCCAGTACAATCCATCTGAAAGAAATATCAACATACAAGAAAGATCCCTAGCTTCAGATATCCAGTGCCCCTTTCCTTAAAGCACACTCACGAGAATGGTCGTAATCGTTCTCTTGGGTGGGGGGGGGATCAGCTTTTAACCCCACAATTTTGTGCGCCAATGGTTGGGCCAGAAGCAGTTGGCAAAAATTTGGTTGAATGATATTTGTCGCGGAGAACTCCAGTGAACAAAAATTGAGGGCTGTTGAATGCTATCAGAGCAAGCTATTGCTTGATTGCACATTACTTCTGTTGGTGACTCATCTTCATCCTCAAGTTCAAGTTCTTTCTGGTTACAAAGATTCTGGAATTCATTATTTACGCTAATGTCGCACAGCTGACTTTAATAGTGCCGATGTTGCCAGCTATATGGCCAGTTCCTTTACCCGTTTTTTACCTGAGCACTGCGCATTTTTTCTCCATAGACGGGAAGCCTCTTTGAGCTTTAACGGTTGCTGGGCAAAAACAGCAGGCGAGAGTGAGTGTACCTGATCGTGTTGCCCGGGGGCCCATGAGTCAGCAAGGAAGCTCATATGGACAGGAATGTGCCCCTGTGGCCCTTCGTGTTCCTGGAACGATGTTGTAGAGTTTGGACACCCCGGATGCATATGCACAAATGGGCCGATTGGTAGCTAGGACCGCATGGAGAAGAACCTTTCCAGAGACATACGGTACTGGAGTGCACGAACACAACGGAAGTGACGCTTATGTGCATCACCCGATGTGCCATCTGCCACGGCCAGCTGCATGTCTATTATCTAGCTCGTCGGGTAACCAAGGTCCATTCTTTTTATTGGAAATTAGCGCATATGTAGCAAATAATTTTCTGCCAAGTCGTACACTTTTCTGGAACATCCTTTTTTTTTTTGGGGGGGGGGGGATAGTACCGTATCTCTCGTCATGCAAACGGTTCTGTGACTTGTCAACTTCTTCCTCCATGGGAGCACTTTCTTCCGAGGAATTTTCTTGGAGAAACGGCACTCTACACGTTTCTACCCACAAGGAGAAACCGAAATTTCATCGGTCGACCATCAGCCTATCTGTTTTTGCGGTTGGCATTACTGTTCCACAATCCCGTTATATTATCAAGCTCTTCCGAGCTTGGATGGTCTAGATGGCATTTCGAGACGTGTCATACATTTGCATCATGGCTTGAGAGAGGAAGCTCAATATCCACGAAGTTCCTGACGATTTCTTTGTAACAGTAAATTAGATCTTCCTCACAGGTTTATCTTCTGATATGGGCTGGCTGGGTAGCCTGCGGTACAAACGTAATGACCCAAGTGACAGCATTCGATCGCCGTTATACAAGCTTGTCCGGCGAATGCACCAGTGTGTACCTCAATTTCAAAAATGCAAGCGTAGTTAACATCTGCTCGCGGTGAAATCTTTTTTCTTAAAAGCTGTCGAAGTTATATGCAGATAACCGAAATTGAGTGTGGTTGGCGTTGGACACAAGTTCACCACCGTTCCAAACAGGGGACTCTCGTTTAGGAACTCTTGTTATATTCATTGAAGTTGATTCTTCCTGGGAAGACATTGCGTATGAACATGTTAGCAAGGACAACAACTAACCTGTACCATAATTGTCATACGTGAGATTGCAGCTGTTGGTGTTCTTTCTCCAGAAGTTGCCACCCGGCTGTTTAACCTTATTTCAACAGGGGCCTATGGAAGCATACGGTGTTCGGAGTCGATGACACACCGAAGCCTCCCGGGACGGAGCGCACACCACCGCCTCTGTTACAAAATCGTCGCACACCCATTAATGATAGGACCACTGAAAAATTTTCACATGAACTCTCTACGTCCAGGTGCTGACCGCTTTCCAAACCGACCAACTACCATCCCACTTTAGCTTCCGATTTTTTCCCAAATATATGGACTCCCTTCAGATCGAACAGCCCCAGCGGGCTCTTAAAGATAGTGTCGTCCCGAGGGACCATTAATATGGATTCGGCGTTTCTCACACCTGGTCATCTGCTCAAGAAGCCTTCGGTTTACCTGGGCTTCTCGAGGACTGTCGATAGGGGGAGTCTTCCCATCGAATGTACGACCCGCGCACTCCATATTAACTGGATTTCAAACGGCCTCTTTCTCGGAACCAGAGCGCCACATCTAGTCCGTTTTCTGCTGGTACTGACCTTTATTCGTCTGCACATGATGCCACCCCCCACAAATCCATGCCTCACCATACCAGGCTATCCGTCTCATCTCCATTAAGTAATACCCGTGTGCAGACCATGAACACACATCTTGTGGGCATGCCTACATCCTCCTTCCATTTGCCATTACATCTTCAGCCCAGTCACGCCACTGTATGACAATCTTCCTTAGTGACCTCACCTATTCTGTTTAATCGGCCTCATAATCAGGTTTACATGCTCTATCTTTCCTGAATAGACTCTATGTGAATGAGTGTTTGTTATCCGTATCGTCAAGATGACTCAAAGCGGCTCTTGCTGCAATTCCACCATCCTTAGAGGAGGCATCTGACTACGCATAGTCTACTCCGTAGTCATCCACCACGTTATTAAAAATATATTGTTTGTGTGTGTGGGTCACACGTGTGAGCATTGATTAAAACGTGGCTAACAAACTGAGGAGTGTACTTGTAACTGAATGCACGATCAACCAGTTGTTGTGATCCTACAGGATAACAGATGCAGTCAACTAACGGATTGATTCGCTTTCAAAAATAGACTAGAAAGACAAAGGGGAGTCTTATTCGACGATAACAACCCCGAACGCAGCTGTCTACAAAAAGCAAACAGAAGCATAGTTTCGAAGGGATTAAAGTTTATTACACCAAATGACTTGACCCAACGGGGTTTGAAAGTCTCTGTAAGTTGTGAATTCGAGTTTATCTGTACAGGAACGTTCGTTTTGAGGAAGAACAACGGGGACCGACCAAAGACCAATAGCAGACAAGACCGATTCCGCCAGCGATGAAGGCAGTTCAGTTGCAGCTGGGTGATAGCCATGGTAATGACAGGACATCGGGGTGGTTAGATGGATGAGGACACGCAGATGCTAGGGGTCTGAGGGATGGAAATCAGAAGTAATAATAAGTAGGCTGGATAAAAATGAGTCGAACCGGTTGGGATGGAGAAAAGATCACTATCACGGACGGGAAGCTTAAAAAGCGAATAATGACCTAGTGTGTCACATGGATCTTGCGGACCTCAAAATGGACGCACCTCAAAGTTACCCATGGAAATGACAGATCTTGGCGAGATGGGACTCGCTACAGGCGAACAAAATACCGAGCAAACCTGATGAAAGGTAAGTTTCGGGTCGATCAGACCGAGAAACAGCCGTTCTTTGGGTATCATGGCTCGCGTGTTGGAAAACTATCAGAAAACTAACAAAAGTGGCTTCGAGCAAATCAGATTTACACAAAACGGTCTCGGGAAGAGACAGGAGACGAAAACCGAGGCGGATAAAAAGCAGCAATGGAAATTAAAAGGAACAAAGAATATGAAGCTAACAGTGCACATGACTGCTGGTTGTTCTGAGGGTAGGCGACATGTGGCAGGGGGTTGGGCGACAAAGGGACAGTGAGGGACAACGGCGTGCGGAGGATGCCCAAGCAGATGTGATTGCATAGTCAGTTGAACTGAACCATAGTTCCTACTGTGCATAATGAGTGCAAGGCATTTTTCGTTCATCCCGTTATCTTTTGGATGCAGACGGCGTTCAACTGCGAGTACCCAAAGATTCACTTGACACCGCATTGTTCAATTCCCGGTCAATGTAGAGTTTCAGTAACCGTTTCTGTAGAAAAAAAGGAAATACCATAGTGAGCTAGTCTATCCGAAGAGTGGAAAATACTTTTCAATGAGTAAAGGTAAGACCTCTGCGGCAGATATAAAGATTGACATCAGTTGCAGGTCAGATTCAACCGGATAAGCTATTAGAACTCTACCGGAGGGAACAAAATGCTTTCAAGATGATTAACCTAAGTGAGGTCTGCTGTGTAAAGTAGTCGATAAATTCAAACTCCGTTTTCAGTTAAAATAAATTCCTGGCTGGAAAATGAAACGATCTTTGTTCAGCGAAACCGTCATGTATTGTTCGAGCGTGTTTTTTTCAATAGACTTTGAGTTTGTATCATCCGTATGAGTCGTCCGTCTGCTGTTGAACAGAAGCGAGAAACAGGTTCCCAGGATCATGTTACGAATGTATCATATCGATAAGGTTGGTAGCATGGCTCAGATCCGGATAATACACATTTGCAGTATTTAGTAACAAAAAACCATGATGTTCAGAAGTGAGGCGAATATTTAGAGGCAATATGATGTTGGGAAATATCATGTTCCCAGCCATTTTATCGATTCTGCAGCGGAACAGCAAGTTGTTGAACGTGATCGCGTATGCTGCACTCGGTTGCTGCCATCCAGTATCACTAACCGATTCCTTTTCACCACACAAATCATTAAGTCGCCCATACCGAGTTTTCTGACGTCAGCAAATGTCACATTATCCTAATCACTGCAACACGCGACGTGCTGTTCCACCTAATCCGTCCTGTCGTAATCGTGACTTGTGAAAAGCTAGAGTACTCTCGCCTTCCTCCCGTGTCCCAAATTTGGAGGAAAATATAAGAGTTGTTGTACTCTCTTGAGCAGTTCACCTTCCTTGCTATGCTTCGATTGATCAATCGGATCTTTCTGTTGGCCAGCAAACATAGGTTCAAAATTGCACAGTTATAAACCAGACAATATCCTTTGGCTTTTGCCGACTTTATCAGCTACTCCATGTGTAACGGGAGAGATGCGCTGAAAAACCCATATTCGAAGAAAGACGGTAGGTAGAAGATATATATTCACCCATCCTTAGGGATTTTTCATACGGAAAGGAGTTAAGCTATAGCCAAAGTCCGTTTTCTTCAATTTCTCAGTATCTCAGTAAGCGTTTTAATGAACAAATAGTTCACGACAAGCTACTCAAGAATCACCCCAACGCAAAACCCTATCCAGAATGTAAGGACATCTTATAAAGTTGTCTAAGCAGTGCTTCGGTGAATGCAGTACATGCACGCCACCTTAACATTCGATACTAATTACTGCACAATTGGCAAGTCAAATAACTTCGGAACAGGCGCAGACCGATGCAACTTAAGTTAAATCCTAGGCGCGTTAGGTATACAAGGCTATAATCAGAGGGGTGAGAAGATTGATTCAGATATGGAAAACTAATATCCCATGACTCCATGCGCTCAGAGGTCTTTTGAACTGAATAGCTAGACAGATGTTACACTTGCTGAAGGGCAAGCTGGGCGTGGTCGCCATTACAGAGTCTCGTAACAAAATCAATGTAAGTTAGAAAGACTGAAAAGCACCACTCACACACACGCATACAGAGCACCCCTCGTTTAAAAATTTTGTGACTTCTTCGGCACAAGACTGACGGTAATTTCAGACGAGTCTCATAAAGAGTTCAGAAAATCACACAGGCTACTAATCGGCACTGAGTCATCGGCTTTGGAGCATGAATGCCAAAAGTGGGATTACCGGCGATAACAAGCAACTGATCACATCAAAAGTGCTAGTTTCAGTGAATACATGGCACCGATGGTAGATAGTGTGTACCTAACAAAAGTACACCCAGCGGTATTGAAATCTGCAGAATACTTGTGTGAATCAGAGGCACCGACCGTTGGAACATGAGCACTGGGGTGGCTTCAGAAGGAACTCACTTTACTGACATGGAGATCGTTGAGATGCTCCCAGATTGCATCACCGATTTTCAACGCGATTGCGACCATGCAGAATATACTTGCCTTACGCATTGAGCTGTCTTCGTGGTTGCATGCCTAGAGCGGAAACAGACGCGTCAGAAAAGGGATTAACAGCATCTGATTGAGTATAGTGTTGGTTAGGAAGAATGAGGAATTAAAAGCCAATATTAGCAGCACGGTGAATAGCTTTTAGTAAGGTGGAATGGGCGAATAAAACTGGGAGAAAAGAATTGACGAACTTGATAAAGTTGAAGATGTTTGTCCTGATGACACATGAGGCTGATACGTCGCTTTTTTAGCTGTTAGAGTGTCTGAGCACACTAGGGTACGTAGTTGGTCCCTACTAAAAACTTATCAGATAACGTCTAACGAACGCTGTGGAGGTCCTATTTACCTAATTACCGGTTGTCTCAGCCCTAGAGCCATGAACCCATTAACCAACAGGCGATTTGGAGCGATATATGCGATCTGATGAAAAGAGTGGCTGAAACTAGAGAGATTTCAGTGCCTTATCTGCACGCTGGTGACACGCAACGAATGTGTGGAGATTGGGATTATACTCATAGAAATACGTACATGTGAGTGAGACAAAACAAAGCGAATTTCGTATGCCCGTGATAACTTTGGTGTCACATTAATATTGAGGGCCATGACTTTTGCGCTTCGTGGGAGGGAATCGATGTAGAACCCACGGAATGCGTCCCTAAAGAACAAGAAATAAAGGCTCAAAAATTACCACCAGAAAGTAAACAGTAGCAAAACAAGTGACGAGGCCGGGTGGGACTACCGTAGTGTGCAGAAACAGCGCTGTGTTCTGGCTTTCGCAGGAGGCAAATAACACTTGAGATTTCGTTCTGTGAAGCCAACCTATGCTGAAAAGCCGAAAATCACTGTACGGCCTCTTAATCCTTATTGACAGTCATCAGCAATGTGCATCTCACGAAAACCCACGGAGTTTCGAACCCGCGACCTCTCGGCTAATAGTTTAAACACCTAACCGTTCGGCCACGAGTGGTTAATCAGCAGTGTGATTAACCCACGCTTAGGGTGAGTGACGCTCTATCTTGTCTAATTGAGAGCTAATTACATCGCTGAGCAGCCGCTTGTGGAAGACTACTAGCCGGGAGGCCGCAGATTCCAAACTCCGTGGAGTTTTGTGAGACGCGCGCGGCTGATGATTCCCGAGGAGGATGAAACAGTGTTTCTCGGTTTTTCGGCATAGATTGGTTTCACTAACAGAACGAAAGCATAATTGAAAACTACCAAATCTCCCAACATTACTATCGTATATCACTTAAGTTGTGAGGTTCTGAACCCGGCGTCTGAACAGACATCAGACAGTGACAATAGACTTATTTAAACATGCTTCCACACCCGGTTGCTGTGGAATTTTAACCTTGCAACCAACCAAAAAATGTGATAAACAGTAGTCGTGAGGGCAGACACATGTAAAGATGAAGGTCACTCGTCTCAGTCTAGTGTTTACATAATGTTCCTAAGACCAGGACTTCTACAAGTTACGTCGGCCTGACCCTCTTACGAATGGCAGATTGGATCCACATGCAATTCATCCAGATTGGTCTCAGTCAATCAGTCCAGACAAATATCGACCACGTTAGCAGATGTTCCACAAAAAAACGGGAAACGTTTTGGAACTGTAAACACATTCAGCTTGACTAAAACTGTCCACAAATTAATTTATTGTGAGCTACTGTAAAGGCACCTCATAAATAAGGAGCGCATATGCAGCGGAATATCGGGAAAGAGGACATTATTGAGCATTATCATCAATTAACCAGTGGGAGCACTCCTTTGTGAGAAAGAGGAAGGGCTGGTGACGTTCACCCTACTGCTCCGTCAAAAGAATTGGAAACAATCAGCATGTCCGAACATGTGGCATAGGGCAACTAGATATTGATTTTCGACCACCTGATATGAAACGCTACCGAGCACATTGTAACTCACCACAATCAGTCCTGGTATGATAACATCGAGTACATCGGTGACTAAATCTGGCGGTGAATTTCGAACAACGTGTTCCTGCATTTTGACTGCGGGCAGATTGACCTGCATTTTTGTGTCGTTGATCAGAGGGGTTAGGACGCTGAAGCACAAATCTGGGGGTAGGTGTTGCGCTATACTTTTGGCACACTCTTCTGCTGCTCGGGTGACCTAAATCCAACCGGAATAAGGAAAATAATATATAGAAAAGTCTCATAACACGCAGGTACTCTTGTATTTACCACTCTACGAAACATAGTCCTCGGGAATAAACCGGCGCCACTCCTATTTCACAATATTGAGTTTTATTCAGTTGATCACCACTACTATCCCGAAAGCTGTGCAGTTTTCATTCAAATATTCATGCAATTCACTCCCTCTTACAATCCATTTAGCTCACCTCTCGCCACACATTGTTAGCAGTATCGATCAGATGTGTTGAAGGACAAGAGAGATGATGTCGTCACCCATCTTTACCCTACAACCACTGTAAGGTTCAGAACTAATGCAGCACTACCGTGGATATAATATGGAAATTGTTGGTACCAGCTCGCTTCACGCACAATGCCATTCAGATCCATCTGCGTTTTGGGTCCTATGAAGTAACACTAGTGATAGACCGACACAACAAAGTGAATTTCTGAGAAAAAAGTGACAAGAATAAAAAGGCTGGACAACGACCTCATAGGCAACGACACCATTCATCTCATGTATAGCTGACTAGGTAGAAAGGTGGATGGGAAAAGCGGGCGTCAACCGAACACAAAAATCAGCGTGTAACACCGTAATTTGAGCTAAGCTGCACACCCAGTTCAAACCCGTTTGACACCGATTCCGGAACAAAGAAAACTAATTAACAGGGTGAATATTCAAACCCAATTCATAGTCTGCTTTTCAGTCAGGTGATAAATAATTTGCTCGAGCGTGCGAACCAATATCGCGAGCAAGCCTGCAGCTACCACATCTGGTCAGTAAAAAACCCACTATTAAGCTTTTCAGAGCGAGTTACATAACTAGACCTTGGTTTTACTGTCAGATGGTATTGACTGTCAAACCAGAGAGTGTTGTTGCAACCGCTGCCTTGTGCACCAAGAGAATCACATTATTTTCATTTGGGGTGATTCGGCAATTTCCGGAGCCGATTAAAGAAAATCAAAAGCCAATTCCAATTGATCATCTGAGATAGATTTCTCGAACACCTACCTATGTTACTAGTGTTAAGCGCAGGCGCTTCGGATAGTTAGTTGGCCCATGCCCACCTCCTGAAGTTGTCAACCTATGTACACTTTCTTCTCCACAATCAGCCGCCAATTTATCACCACTTCCCCACTGAACGCATTGGGCGTCACAAGCCTGAGTGTTTCTGGTCGTACAGTGCTTGTTTTTCACTTTAATAGCTCTACAATGGATAGACTTTTAACATGAACGAGGGACAAAACGATTGGAACCGATTGACAACCATGAAGGGATTTGCGGTTTACCATCGTGCTCCCTCCATTCAATCTACCCTTAGGATTCTTATAAATAATACTAGCTACGGCGGAGTTTGCGATCAAACCTATCGACACATTCTCTAAGTGGAGTATGAAATCGACGTAATTCACAATATTACAAAAAAAATAACAAAGCACATAAACTATCTCACCACTCATTGGTTTTCCAAATGTGCTTTCACCGGTGTTGTGAATAATGGTCCTTTTTCATGGCGCTTTATTAATTGATTTCAAGTAGATTTCAAGCACAGGTGATCGCCATTCGACTGCACCCACCACCTTTGTGTTACCAACCACTGTTCTTAATTAAACCCGGTTGAGTGACTTGAATACTCCCTTTTTCACCATACTCTTCACCGGCTAAACTGTTTTTATGCAAAAATTTTAACCATGTATTCCAGTTATGACTGTATTTGCCAGTGAGAGCAACGGAATCGTTTGACACCAAAGTCAACCATGTAATCGACCCTCGACTAAGGAATGTGCTGCTGACAGTAGCAAGCAAACGATTTTGCGTCTACATTCCCACGCAGCACTTTTTGACCAAAGTAAGAGCCTAGTAGTTAGAACTATTTGAAATCAGCCTCGAAAGGCTCCTACCAGTCGCGCCAGCGTGGCGAAATAATTTAAAACATACGTTTCTTCATACATTCGGTTAAACCAGCAAGAAGGGACATATCGGGGGATGTTCGCATTCCGAATAATCTTATCAACCGCTACGATAATGAAAGATGAAAAAAGATCGAAATATGGGCTTTGTAACAACGTTTATAGTTTACCAAAGGGAGCGTTGTTTACCGCGCCAGATTCGGAGACGCAAAAGCTGATAGGCAGGCAAAATATGATCTAGCAGGTGATAGGAAGGATGCTGCGAAAAGTTCTGATGATGTCGGAGCGATCAATGTCCCAGGATGGGGTCCGTATGATACTCGTTGTGCATAGCTGAAAGAAATGGCGGCTATGTTCGTGTTGCCGACTGATATCCAGATCGTCTGATCGGGTATTTGAAGTGTAGGCATCACTGGTGATTATGGTAGACTAGTACTATTCCCCTCTCATCCACTTTTCTTCTTTTCAATATGCTTTATTCAAATAAATGGATGCCGTTGTACGGCTGTGCAGCACCAAGTGTTCCACCATGATGTTGCTGCCAATGATAATGATGAAAGATGAGATGGAAGAATAGTTAGTTTGGGGATGCATTTCTTTCCCAAGATGCCCACTCTCGAGGAAAAAGCATGATTGCTCAGCCTCGAGGGACTGGCCACACCCATACAAAGTTTCAACATCAATCAGTATTAATATTTTTGTCGCCCGAAGTTGGTTAACCAGGTTTCAGCAACGGTCTGTCATGGACCGGAGTGGGATCGAAGATTAGGGCAACTTTTCGTTCTAGAGTGGGAAGATGGTTGCGCGCGCCTACTAGACAGTAGATATAACTCTTTCAACCGCTGGCCAAGCTCGATGAGAGTGGAAAGCTGATGCCATTGGTTCTGACAATGTAACGAGGAGATTCGACTCGAGCAACGGGTTTCTAGTAAAGCGTGTCCCGTTCCCACAAAGGACATGATAGGCCGCGTCAACAGCTCACAGTGGAAATAGTCACATAGCAAATATAAGTGGACTTGTTATGAAATTACAGTTTCCTCTGAATAAGATTACATCTCCGATTACGCCAAAGGGTAAGCCTTGTAGTTATCGTGTGACTTGTTTCCACGTTTTGCCACATCCCACTTGGCTAAGGCAACTCTCAACCACTTGCAATCGAAGTGAACACCGTTCGACTCCGCCCAGTTCGATTCGTGCGCACGCCGTCAGTTACTTCCGATTTGCAACTCTTCCGTCACAAGATATGATATGTAACGTTGAGAGTGATTTTCCGCGTCTATGGAAAACGTATAAATCACATGATTCCGTTCGTTCGTAAACCAATATTAAGCAGATGTGACAGTTCATCATGATAATACATTCGCTTCGGTTTATCATCCAAACAATCATTATCTACGGGGAAGTACTTTCTCAAAAGACTGCAGTTGGACAATGCAGGTTGTTTGGCTGCATGAGTTATACAAAAATAAAGTGGCTAGTTCAAACAAACTGTGGTGGTAAGTAGGCATGAGAACTCAACACAAAAAACGGACGACAAGTAATGCAATAAGACATTTTAGGCGATTTAAAAGTCAAACGGTATACTGGTCGGTGTCCACACATCTGGAGAACTAGTTTGGATTGAGATCTTCTGAAAATCACGTGATTTTTCGAGCATATCGATTAACGGGTTGAGGTGCATAGCGCTGAGGAAAACAGCGCACACGGGTGAAGATTCACGAGAGAGCAAGCGCGGTCTTTAGAAAGTTAATTTGTTCCAGAGTTTAATTTGCATATGGTCAAAAAGTACGATGGAGTTAGCTGGATGAACATCCCGTGAACATGAGGAGGTATAGAGCAGTCGACCACCCATAAATGGCACACTCACCGTTTTCTCCTCATCTCGACAGGCATCCAGGACTTTGATAACAAATAAGCAGGCGAAATCGTGGAAGAGCTCGGGCTTCGCCCGAACTAATTCTTGCAGAACTTTAAGCGCAAGGGATCGTGTTTCACACTGAAATTCGAGGGTGTGAAGAATAAGTTATGTTCAAAACGATGAATGAAGAGGAGGTAGTTAGAAGTACGTGACGTAGATGTGGCAATGCTCTTACCCCATCATCACCTAGCGTCTCCAACAGAATGAGTAGGGTAGGTTTGAAATATTCGTCCCAATTGCATATTGTTCCGTCGCGTAAGAGTTTGATCAGCTTGAGCATGCTGGCTTTTCGCTGTTCGTACCTTAAACACAAAGTGAACCGGTTGAAGTACAGAATATAGAAAAAAAACAGAGACAACGCCTACGATCGGATTAGCTGAGAGAAGCTGAAGAAATGGTTGGACAGCAATAAAAACTAAAAAGATTCAGTGCGGATGACTCTACGGAAAGAAAGGAACGTTCAAATGAAAATGACAGAAGATCCAAATGGGCTGCCAGCACAGAGGCAACCGCACTTATTCACACATTTTTCGTTCGGCAATGCGGTTAACACAATTTAACGAGCAGCTTTACGTAGAACATCAATAGACTACACCGGGTAAAGGATTGATTCTAAGCATATGTTCATTGCTCGTAAGTTAAGATACTGGCAGTAATGAGAATTGTTGTCGAAGGTAGCCGATAAATGTGAAAAAGTTCAGCTGGGAAACGAGCGGAAGGGTAAGAGAAGTAAAGCGCACGACAAGAGTACCTGGTCCACCTTAAAAGCTTGTTGCGTTGAACATAAATGAAACATACAGTAGCGTTAGAAAGGCTTGACAGTAAATATAGCGCAGGAAGGGTCACAAAGCACCAACCACAATTTCGAGGAAGGTATGATGCGAGAATCGTCAACACTGAGAGAAAAATGTGGACGCACTAAAACTCAGGACCTACTCTGAACGACCAGTTCTTCGAAAGGGGCTGCGAAACATTGCTTGGAGCTAATTGTCAAATTTTAAGTATGCATCACACAGTGTTGAAAAAAATTGAGTCATAATGATCGAGTGTTCAAGGTCAGGCTTTCGGTAGGGTCGAGTGACCGAGCTACTCATAAGCGACCTGCTAGTAACATGGGCAGGCATGAACTTAGTAGGTGGAGTTTAGCTAGCAGACAGGAAATATGTTGAATAGACCGCGCGTTCACATATAAATTGATATATCATTAAATTCAAACTATTTTCGAACCAATGTCCCTTCAACCGAAATTCAGAGTATGCTTACACGACGAGCCTCGAACGAGAGGAGACCACTGGTGCGCTGGTGGCAAATTTCAATCAATCTTCAATTGCTTACTGTTGCCTAGATCTCCATAACATAAGTTCAAGTAAGGAGTCAGCCCTACCTAGCAAAGCTAATCCATGATGAAAAATCAAGAAGCACTACAGCTGCTGAATTTTTACAGGTTACATGAGCCTTCCTCTGAGGGGTCGAGAACAGCCAGCAAACAACACGTCATAGGAACAGCGCTGCTTCATTCCACCGAATTGCAACTTAATCACACTGCCGATAAGCCATCTGTAGCTCGCATCTGGAAGCTTTCGGGAGAGGAAATCGCCCGATATTTGGGAGATGCGCAGTGTTAATAATTTTCGATGGGAATAAAGCGACGAAATCCCACCTCTAAGCTCGCCACCACTGTTCGACTTATGCTGGAAATAAGCGTACAGCGGAGATTCCAATCCTCCAACTAACCAGTGGAAAAATTTTCCCCGTCGATAACAAGTCAGGATCATGATGCACGCTCTATATACCCGAAAGTAGTGTGTACTATTGGGTCGATCAACACGAATTATCTAAATGTATAGTTTCAGTCCCTCCTTATAACCTTTGAAATCAATTTGAAGATGCACAGACTGTCTTTCTATAACACTGGAAATCATATTATGTCAAGTTCGAAAGACAATGACCAAGTATGTTCCGTGAAAGCAAACATATTTCATCTCACAAACCAAATGGGGAAAGACATTTCTTCAGTTTTATGGAAGCTTGCACCGGGGAAAGCAAACTGCACATAATGAAAAGTTTTGCATCTCCCTGAACACTGATCACCTGGGCCAAACTGATGATTTGCCAACTCCACACACCTTTCGAATGAAGTGTTAGTGACGGAACCTCATCAAAGAAAGACCACGCGAAAAGATATATTTAGCCTGCTCTGGACGTCTTTGGGGGGGGGGGTCACGCACGAATTGGTAACCGACCGGGACTCTACTTTCCTAATAAATCCTGCTTGCGGAGATCACTGCATTTACTGACCAAAATCTACTATCTTATTCCTAAAAACAGCTTTGAGGGCATTAACTACCACCCATCGCAAGAATGAAGGCCAATTCTGTTGCAAAGAACGCATCATGAGAAGAGCACAGCTGTATTGCTTGGATCTGCTGGTCAAATGGGGCTGTAAGGAGTTTCATTATTTGACAAGCAAAGCAGTGAAATCGCTTTGATTGAAAGCTTGTAGGGACATAAAGGTATCAACGTTACGAAAACCATGGAAGTGAATACAAAAATAATAATTCACAGTCAAGATTAATCGGATCACTCGAATAGGCGATTAGCACAAACAAACAGCAGTCAGTTAGGTAATACTATCCATATAGCCAACACGATGCACTCGTATGAAAGGAAGCACCATGTAACTAGAGTGAACAACGTGCTGATAACTATCTAACCACACCCCATGTGAAGTGCGAGTAGTGGTTTGAAGGGAAACAGACTCACGATGCGGGAGATAACGGAGCAGGTTGGGAAGCGCGAGATCTTGCCGGAGGAAATAATCAGGGGATGAATCAATGCAGTCCTGACCTACACACTTCTAACGGAAAAATTTCCAGTGGCCAAACGGCCATATATACGAAGAGTGCGGCGGAGGCAGATCCCGTAAACAGAATTGCCATCGTCAGCATACTCTGCTACTCAAAATGATAGCATAGACTGAGATAGATGGGATAAATGATTTGTTGGACACCACTAACGAGCGCACTCACCTAAAAGTTCACCTAAGTGCTTCTTTGTGTACGCGTTCTCCCAAGGCAGTCAGTATTCTAACTCTAGGGTTCCTAAAATGTTCCTGATGGTATGATTTCCCGGTCAACTTAACGCAAATCTTCCTGTCTGGGGTGTGCACTTGAGTTTGCGCGACTTTATGCGACCTTAAGTTGCACATCTATCTCAAACACAGTTTCACTCGATCGAACGAATTAAGCATCTCGTAAAGAAACTACGCTGTGCTGAACGTTTCCTTGTTTGCTCAGGTTTACTGTAACAACCTCGCGAAAGAACTGCAAACGAATTTGCAACTAACACTCGGGAAACATAAAAATGGCTTCCAGAAAACTTCTGAAAAAAATGATCACGCCATCGAGCCAAAAATAACACCGGGTTTCACCGTCAACAATGCATAAAAACCCTTCGGTGCGAAGAAACCCTCAACAATGCGGGAAAATTACTTTGGACCTGTACGCCAACGGCCCTTCGTAATGTGGTAAAACACTGGGTGTTGCTTTGGTCAGTGGTATCGACATGTAACTGATGGTGATGCAGACGGGAACACAACTTTTGCGTCGCCAAGCTGTTTGTTTTTATGGTTTCCCTTGACTGTGGCTCGGACTCCAATTGAGCAATACCTTGGAGTAGGAAAGTCTGGGTCATTTTTTTAAAGTACTTTTACTGGGTACTGGACGGAGTTGTGCAACAACTAGCGAATGAACTCTTATTAGTTGTGCCCAATAGTAACGGCTTCTGAGCAGTCACTTACCGTTCGTTGTGATTTGAAAGCTCCTGTAAAATCTCCGACATTATATCTTCGGGAGGCATTTCTGGAACGGAGTAAAGCCATGAAGCAGACATAGTGACGGGAGGAACACGAGACGAGGCAGACAAAAACCAACAGTGCTGCATGCAAGCACGTAATAAGACTGTGGTAGGCGAAAAAACAGAATCAGCGAGGCACACTGAACGACCGTCATCCCAACGCGAAACGAACCCACTCAACAAATTAGAGGGAAGAATGGCAGGACAGCATAATTAATAGCCCGTATCGGTATGTGTAATAGATTGGTGGGCACCGTAGGTGTAAAACGAGGCAATAAAGCACGTGCAACAAGTATACAACGGAACAAGGGGGTTGCAAGCAGCGAAGCAGTCGAACTGGAGCTGACTAAGTGGAAGTCGTGAAGACTGAACATTGCTAGCTTACCACGAATCTTCCTAAGAGTCTGATAACCGATAACGGGCTTTTTAAGCTTCGGGCCTATAGTCGATGACGAAGTAGGGAGAGAGAGAGAAATGCAGGATTGCACATTAAAGTTTGGCAACGGGCCTGTAACAACCCACAAGAAGGACGAGCGCAAATACATTTCCATTGAGTTTGGCACACTTGACGGAAAACAGAGGCAAAAACATTGCTTGCGTGAAGTGGTGAAGCATAGCCAGTGGACAATCTGTCAACAATTATACTCGGATGGTGGAGTTTCATAAAGAAAACTACTCGCAAGGTTGGTAAAAACTCTTTGACGAGAGATTCATTTGAGTCTCCCGTGAAAACAAAAATAAATATGCAAGAGTGTATTTGTCCAGTTTGTGGGGGGGGGGGTGGTTTAAATTACACACCGCACACCAATTTTGACCTACATTCAAAATTTGAAAAATAAAACCGGCACCCAAGAGTTTGAGGTATCCAGACGAAAGGAGATAGACCAAGATCTGGTAAGAAAAAAGCCAGTTCGGTTGGCTTCATGTAGACCTGCATCGGTCATCGACAGCAACAGCATAACCGCGCTCGCTTGAGGATGGCCATGATTAATAACACAGCTACCTGATATACCTGTTCAGAACTCACAAGTCATGCAAATGATAAATTCAAAATGATCACAGTTGAATATGACCTCACCTTCCAGGGGACATGTGTCATTCCTAGGAACACATTACTCAGGGTACAGGATCGTTGAAACAATCAAATGGTGCATCAGAGAGCGGTTCCAGTGGAGCACTGATATGACGTAATCATGTCCTTGAGAACATAGCATACTAACTTCCGTATGGAGATGAAAGTGGAGCGAACCGCGAGAATCGAAGAAGCCACCCTTCTCGCCCCCCCCCCACCCGAATGGCTGTTTCTTAGTCAGGGACCTAGAAGATCCTGCGCCTCCATTCCAAACAAAGGCAAATACACCACTGTTCACTCAAAAAAGCCAGGTATGGCCTTAATTCCACTAGATCACCGCAGAAAATGTGAAACGCGATTCCTATTAGTCACCCATCCACGAAAGAACATCTGTCCAACAGATATTCTGGTGTTCCTCGGATGTTTCTTAGACAGGGAGAGTAGCGTAGTTTTTTTAAACATAAAAGCCGTACAGGCGATTCTTGAATGACGTAAGCTAATTGGTTTTGTCATGTTTAGATTGGCTAGTGGCCTTCTGCTCAATGGCAGGTGTTTATCTACTGATCCTATTCCATCGACTGCACAACCATACCAGTTCCTTGCACCGTGCAAACCAATTATACAGAGGTAGACCCAGTTGGACGCAGGTGAAGCAAGGAGTCGTAACTCGAAATGAATTCGACAGCCCATGTCACCGTATCATCAATAACAATAGGTGGGAACAAAATGGTGAAGTGAATGGAGGGAACGAATTAAGGGGAAATGGTGTCAAAGTACACACAGTATCACATAAGAGATAAGATAAACCAGACTTACCGTCACCCTGATCAAAACCCATTGTACCGAGAGGCTGTAAGAGAAAAGAAGCGAATGTCGATAATGAAGAAATGTATTACGTTCGTGAGGTGGGAACATAAATGTGAAGATCCTGTAGCGTCCAACAAACAGCTTAGCCACCTAGGTAATTCCGAATGCAACATAAAAACCACCACCGATAACAGATCAGATTCCACGTTCCAAGAAAGAACAGCGTGAGCACTCTTCATTCAGGTATCTTATCGCTTACGCCAAAACTGCAGTTTATGCCTATTCCCCTACTTATGAAATAAACTCCAAAAACAGTGGCTTTGTGGAGTCGGTCACCTAGTGAGGCAGTGAAAGACCTAGCGATACAGTTTTTGACAGGATACCCAGCAACTAGACCCTTGCAAAACGTCACCAATGGACGTGTACAAACCTTTCTTAAGCTGCCAGGGGAACTTGCTAACAAGCAAACAAACCGGTAAATATGAATGATGTTAAGGTAGAGGATAGGACCGTACAAAGCCTATTCGATATAGACATCTTAACAGTATGCAGCGTGCAGGAGACCGAAAAAAGACAGGTCTCTAGGGTTCATTCTAACGATCAGACGCAGTGTCTGGAGTGCTACTAAGACCACCAGTTTTTCTTGATTTTCTGTCCTCCAATTCAACTTATAAAATCCCAACTTCATGGGGTGCTCAGAGTAACTGTTCAACGAATCCACAAGTAATTTTGATGTGGATTGCATGGAACGCTTAAAACATTAATTGACGTTGCGCGAGGACACGAAGCGCTCTTAAGGCCACTTCTCTGATCCAGTCGACAACTGCCGCGAGCTGCACGACATACGTAATGTCACAGATCCGACGAGCTGTACTCCAAAATTATAACTACGGTGTTTCCAACCGTAAAAAGCTCGTTTTTGTGCTCTAGATGTGAGCACAAAACTTCATTCAAGCAAGCTAAAGAGCAGCACCCGAATCCTGGTAACCATTGGGTGACAGAAATTATGCGCGTTTACATTGATACGGAAAAATAACGTGCACACTGCAACGAAATTCGCGTGATTGAAAATTGAACACTTTCTTGACCAAACTCTGTACGTTAGTACGGGGAAAAAGTTGCTGAGGGTCCTGAATAACCAGACAGTTAGTACTTCGAATATAAAACAGATATAAACGGATAACAATCGAGAGTCAGCTGTTACAAGGTTTTCCGCGCTTGAAACAAGCATAGCTCCCTTGCCTAACTAGAATGCACGTGAAGCACAGAGTCAAGTGAGCCGAAGCTAACTTTTTACAACACGACGAACGGGAGAAATTGATGGAAATGGAAGGTAGACAAGATGTGCTGCTTGGCCGATGGTTTTTCCGTGTCTCAGGCTATGATAGGAAAAAGTTGCGCGGTGATCCACATCCGCTTTTGACTGGCTCATCACATTCCTGTCGTGCTCTCCACAGAATGGATTTTCACCCTCCTGGTAGCAAAAACCATGCCAGATTTGTCCCAAATTTACGAGCTACATTGTTGCTCTACAAAAGCTGAAAAAAGATCACAACACAAGAGATGGAGTTGTTTATAGCAACCGTCTTCACCCAGCCCCGTCAGCAGTCGCCTTAGAGGGGTCCGACTTGTAAGTTATATTTGCGAACAAAATGAAAACAAAACGGGAGGGTATATAGAATTTCAAAAGAGAGCCACGCCTGACTGATGCTCACTGGTAGTCAGATCTCCGACACAACCACTAAGCACAGTTCATCCAGAATTGCATGATCACCAGGAAGTAAACAATGCCGAATGGCCAACTCACTTTCAACACGACGCTGGGGTTAGTAGTCTCAACTAAGGCCTCATATGTCAGCTCATGTGGGGTTTATAGCATAGAATGAGCCACTGACGCACGCGATACTATCATAGAAGATCGATTAGCAGTAGTCTTTCACGCACAGAATAGTTACGTAGGGATGAGCACAAGGCTGCGGGGGAGATCGCATGGAATCAAACTTCCGGTGGGTAAGGATAGCACTATCTCATGGTTGTTCCATTATGAAGCTGTTCGCCCAATGAAACATAGTACGTGCCAGAGTACCTTCAAAAGGTGTACTACAACAAAACGCAGCATTTGCTATGAAGAAAGAGGCTAAAACGATGGGCCTCGTCTATTGGAAAAGATCGAACGGAACAACTGAGAGAAATCAACTATGCCTGACTGAAAAGCGCGGTAGCATCTAGAAAAAAAAGCGATTTTACGGGTAGTTGACTTGGTTAATCGACGAAATGTGAATTAGACCAGAGAAGTTTGCATCTGATGACCGATAGATACGTCCTCCCCAAATTCAAGAGCCTGCAAAAGCCTCTCACTACCTAAAAACTACAAGTAACCGGCTAGGAAAGGATAAAGTAGTATACGCATTGCCTATGAGAAGTCGTCAGTTAATAAAACCAGGAAACACGTGACGTAAACTGCTCGACTGGAGGATGAGTGGTGCGGGTATACCGCAATGCTAACCACCCACTCGTGGCCGAATGGCATAGTGCTCAACTAGTGACCGGAAGGTCGTGCGTTCGAATCACCCTAGCGATTCAAGCGATGCGTGCTTCTGGCGGCATCCGACAAGACTGGAACTATCACATTGTGCTACTCGCTTTTTTAACATGGACTGCCTTGAAGGAATAGAAACTCAGAATTTTTCTCACTATCTACAAACCATAAATAAAAAATGATAATTGGCCAATCAACCAGGCAGTGCATGGAAGTTGGTTTGTTTGAACGTAAGCTACATTGGTTTGGATAGAATAGTAGACAGATATGCATTCGGCAAGTTCTGATTCGATCTGGAGATGAACCATGGAAAGCTTTAAATTCCATAATTGATTCAAAAGTGGGGCAACAAGATATCACAAGGGAGGGATGGCAATAGCTCCGAGACCGAAAACTGGAGCGATGATGCGCACATATCCATGCCAGGATCAGAAGAACTCTTTACTGGTGAGCAACCTAAGTCGCTGAGTAGAACCGCACTGAGTAAACCACAAATACATCGGGTAAAAAGTGTGCGTGTGAGAAATCTATAAAGGAAACTAACAATGAAGGAAACAATCGTTCTGGCAGTCGCCACAACCAGTCCGTTCGGCAGCACGTGGAGAGTTTGTTACGCTGTAAAGACGTTTGTAGGCTGCATCTAGCTATAGTGAAAGGCGAACCAACAATGCAAAGCCATTTGATTAGTGGTGTTCGCGCAAAGGTTCGGCCAGGTTGTCAAGACACACCCTGCCTCCTCACAGATAAGTGGTGCACCAGTTTCTAACCAGTGGCTTATCGGTGAAACGAATTCTCCAATACCATGAAAAAAGTGTAGCGCAGCTTAATATCAACAACAAGGACTGCATAGCCAATGTACTAGTGTCTTAAAAAGCTCCCGCCCAGTATCAACCTCTCACGCTGCTGATGTAATGGAAGCGGGCAATAGGATACAACAGGTGCATGGAACATAAAGAACAGTGGGTGGAATATGTCACCGTTCTTGGTGCAGCAGTCATACACCATGCTCAATCATTTCACAAGGTTCCACTAAAATGGGCCCATAGTTGTCCTGGCTAGAATGTACCAGTGCTCATGTGCTCAACAACTGATACAACCCTGGTTACAGCACCACTTGAAGGGCCAAGCTCCTCAGCATTCAGCACAGGGGACAGTATTTGTTTACTCGAATTATTCATGGGTTTTGTTTATAGTCTCACCAAAAACACATAAATTGACAGTTTTCATCAATCGCCCTTGTGAAAATTGATCCCGACATTATTGGGAACAAGACGAAGGCGAACAAGAACAGTGGGCTAAACACCTGCGATTACTATGCATGATAATTACTCGGAATGAGCGCTTACAAGCTGTACTATGATCTTAAGCATAAGTTTTTTCGCCAGAGACAAAATGAACCCGTCTAAACAATACACTACAGGGACTTCACTCGGTAGTGTGGTGTATGGTGTGTGAAAGGCACAGCCAGAAAGCTACTTATCAGATAAGTTGCACACGTGCCATAAGAATACAACGTACCCTGTTATCGAACCGAGCCGATGTGGGAGAGTCGCCAAGAGGAACCGGAGGCGCTGCATACGAATGGCTCACAGGTGACGGAATGATTCCCGGAGACATAGACGACGGATTGGGGATATTGCTCGGTTGCATTGTCCGCAAGACGCCACTCGATATTTCGCTCATGCCGTTTGTAGCCGCGGCCTGCGCTGGATTATAACTCAGGTAGGAGTCGTATTGATGAGCGGTATTAGGCACGGATCCGGTAGACACACGCCTTGGGGTGCCAGCTGTGGGAGCCTGCATGCCCACTGTGAGTGACTGCAGACCTTCTGTTGTCTGTCGTATCATATTATTCATTGTCTCAGGACTTAAACGTCCTGGATCGTTGGGTGTGCGGGTTGCTCCGTGGGACAAATGACCATCTTGGTCAACAGACCTAACCAGCCAATATAATTAAGATTAGTGATTACGGTATGAGAAGCGTGGCATCTCCAAAACACAACATACGCGTGAATTGGGAAGAAAACTACAATAACTAATACTGCTGTGAATCATTTGCTGGAGAAATTAATTTAAAGTGGACTAGTTGTGATAGTGATGTGCACTGGTTGTGAAATGCTGGGTCAGTGAAGGTAAACAAACTTCAAACGAGACACCCAAAAAATAGCTGTTTTGTTGGATTCGAAAGCTAAATGACGGTGCGTGCATCCAGCAAAATCCAAAAACCAATATGCCCCCGAATGCAGAGGGTCCTTTCAGAAAAGATATTGTGGATATGCGTCCAAATATCGGATAGCAACCGATAAGCTCATTGGTATAAACCTACCTGAAATGGTGAAATGTGAATATGCATGAAACCACTTCACTGATTTCTCGAGCACACACAGACAGCTCGGCGCCTCAGAATCTACTGGAGGTGATGTGATTTTAATCCTACGAACCAGCTACTGACGGATGTGAAATCGATGCATCCTCCACCTGCACCAGAAGTGCATAGAAAATTGCAGAATTCCCGGCACAGACGCAGGGGAATCATTCGTAAGTTTTCGCGTTTCAGTATTTCCATTTTCTCCTAATGCAACTATCTTCGTATCGTGTTGAGATAAACTATTCTAAAGATGTCGTGCTTGGTAACTCTTATTCAAGTTTAGCTAGATGGCGAGGCCTGAATGTCAAGTTGCGTTGGTATGTGTGAATCATGGATATGCAATGGTACTGAATAGCTGGAGCATTCACTTCCTTACGGACCCTGATAAAACTTACTGGAAACACCCTGATAAAATTACACGGCCCTAATATATATATATATATATATATAAAGCATGCAAAATGGATAGTGCTGATCATCCGCCCAAGAAGAAATATCCCTCATAGAGGGAAAGGTTTAGAATCCCCCGGACGTGGGGGAATACTGCAAGATATTTTAGTTTAGCTGAATGATTAGCCTGGCGAACAAACCCCATGTGACTACTCAAAAAAACCAACGAGACAAAGTGGGTCAATTCAAAGAAATATAGGCGTTCGCCTGATTGTACGTATTTATACTTTGTTGTCACCCCAGCGTAATAGAAAACTGAACTCACTCATCCACAAGCTCACGGGTTGGAATGAATAGAGGGAGATGTTCGGTAAAAAAAATCCGCCATTGAGGAACGCGGCGTCCCTGGAAGGAGCTCACAGCCTCGCGGGACTGTACTTAGTGTCTCTTGTCCAATCCTCTATTTCCATAGGAATTTTAATAATTAACCAAGACAATGGGGAACTCAAGCTTTCCTAAACGTAGGAACTTGCTCCAGTTGTCAACATCTTATGTCAGATTAGTGATTTCAACACTGGTGGACAGAAAGTCACCGATGCCGTATTTGCTATAAGAGACGAATGGAATAATGATGGGTAGGAGCTCATCTAACTATGAGAGGAAAACATGTTGAATAGGCAGGGTCTCTGTAATCATGTGCACGGTCTATTAATTGCAGAGCATTCGTATACAGGGGGTATGTGTGGAAAGTGGTGGCACCATAAAAGTGGGACAGTAAACCATTAAAAAGCATGTGTGTAGACACACACACACACAAGTTGATTCATCGGTTAGATACACCATAACCTCAAACCGCTTATTTGTGCACCCAGTGCGGATACAGGAAGGACGGTTGCGCGCATGCAAACAACGATTTCCTATCAAAACCACACGGAATATAATGGCCGGTGAGTATTCACAAACGAGATGGGTAAAGCAGGGCAAGGATAGGCCATTCCAATACACCCAAACCACATGAGCAAGGGAATTTCATGCAGAGGACAAACAGTGACGATGGTTGACGTGAAGTGAGAAACACAGGGGAAAACGCTACTGGGAGTGTGGTTAGTACGGTCAAATTTGCCCTCTTGGTGTGATTGTGACAGGCAAGTGGAATATTGACGGAGGTCAAACAGCAAACAGGCACCAACCTAGTCATGTAACTTCGCGCCGTTAAGGGAGAGGGTCGTTGTCTCAAAGATCCGGTACGGAAAAGACTGAAATATATACACACACGTTTATGCATACAGATAGGTACAAGTAATGTATAAATGATCTGATGAGGCAAACAACACTTGACAAGGCAATGTATCTGTGACCATTTTGCTCAACTGTAAGCAGGTGTATGAGAAACTAAACAAAGAACTAGGCGTGTCACAAGCGAGACATGCACACGTATTACCACAGGAATGTAAGTGGACAAGTGTGCGAAGAGCTTCTACGGGTTAGCCCAATAATGGCCTGTTACCAAACAACTCAAGCAGAAATCATGCCGATGGATTACAACACCTGGATATTGTCTTAGAAATGATTCAAATGTATATAAACAACGCTGGTCACGTGAAGAGACTGGTGAATTTGGTAAGTCGGAAGGGAAAAAGTGAAGTTGTACAGAAGTTGTTTTCAGATTAATTGTGCTTGTGTTGAGAGCGAGTGATGAAGCAGAATGGTACTCCATAGAAGTTTCGGCAGATGCAAACAACTGGAACTGACACATAAAGACCCATGTACCGTTATCGTAATTGACGCTTACGATTATGCACATTGGGGCTTCAAACGTTTCAAAAAAACGGTGTAGTAATGTGCGTTGGAATCTTGGGCAGAGTAATTCCTCACTTAATGTTACCAGGCTCATGGCTACTGTTCTTGTTTGCAAAACCTAGAAACTTTGCATGAAAGGAGACGAGTCGCGATTTACTTAGATTACATTACCGGATTAAGATGTGAAAACATCGAATCAAACAAAAAACATACTGCGGTTTCCAGGCTGGAGCAGTAGGAGTAGGTTCCATTAGACTGGAGATACCCGTCCCCGTAGTGGTCTTCTGGTAAGCCTTGAGCACCTCAGTAGCTCTGTCTTTGATGGCTCGTGGCAAGCCTTGTGAAATTGCGGCAAAGCTGGTAGAATTCAGGTCGTAAAGTTTGATGACAACGCGAGATGCCATCTGTGGGGAAGAAACGACACCTCATTGATTAAACTTCGAACACAGATCAAAGTACTAGGCTACGGGGATTTAGCGAAAGCACTTTCGAGGGACGTCCTTCCTCTTGAACAGGGGTCAACAAGTTGGACATGGGTTAGGCGGTAATATCGTCAATGGACAAACATATGAGCCATAAGTTTGGTACTCTTCCTGAGAAAGTGAACTATACCTCAGAAACATAAGTGACTTTTGTTCCGTTAATTAGACCAGCCACCTCGGAAGATGTTCAACAATATCTTCGGTTGGTCACAGGGGATAGTGGTCACCTCTTGGCGAAGCCCAATTCCATACATCAACCTGGAGACGTTTAAAAGCAACCACTGGCTGTAAACAACATAGAAAGGACATGCGGCATTGAAGCAAACGGGAAGGCCGCCGGAAAGAAACACTTTGAAACGCAGGCAACGCAGTTTCTCTCCAACAAGACAGGTGATGGTTCAGTTAAATAAGGAGGCAAATGGAATACGAGGCGGTAAGACTTACACGCCTAATTTCCGGTGACTTGGGTTCACCTGACCAGCTGATAATCCGAGCAATAGCAGAAGTTACTTCTTGAGACGGCGAATTGAGTGCGTCTGGACTCATCATCAGAATGAGATCCTTTAGATATTCCAGCAAACAGACTTTGACTTTGATGTTGGGCGCCTGTGCGTTATCCATGATATATCGACAGCAGTTGGTAAATTGTAGGTTCAAAGGAAAGTGTGACCTGATGTGAGGAGAAACGTGTGGTGTGTGATGAGGGCAGTTTCGGACAATGCATCCTAACCATTAAATATTTATTTATTTGGACAGTCGGACAAAAGCTGAAAACTCTTGCCACCAGGTTAAAGCCAGCTGTGAAGGACTGAAAATGGTTCAGTTGGGCAAGGAAGAGTTTGCAAGGGAAAATATTCACTCTGGATGGTCACCTCAGAAGTTCGGAAACTACAACGTTCCCATGCAGTATTGAATAATTCAGGGTGACTTAACCAAAATTCGAGGGTAACTAACTCGAATTTTCGATAGATGATCTATCGAGGGATCGCGATAAGCTACGAAAGAGACTGGAGATTATGGAACCATGTAAAATAGCGTAAAATGGCAAGGATCTTCGTGAAACTCAGCATCCAGAACATCTAACAGGGGAAAACTTGCTACATTCTGGAAGACCTATCGTCCTCGAAGAGATCGGTTTGGCTTGAAACCAGGATAATTGAAAATTGCTTCCTAGATGACGGTTCGCGGTTGGAGAGGCGCTAACTGTGTCTGCATATGAGCCCAGTCAAAAAACTGAGGCGTGCGTGTGACTCTAAATGGCCTTATTCAGCACAACTAGCTTCTTGGGGAGGAGCATCGCCTCATTTATAAGAAACTAACGAGATTGTCAAGCACAATTCATTTCGAACTAAAAGTGAATGAATCTAGGGCATACCGCACGACGAACAACGCTTCCTGTATGGCTTTCTGATAGCTTCCAACCGCTTCCGATCCTTGACGGTTAAAGAGACGAATCAGTAGCGTGTAGAGCCAGTCACGTAGCAGTGGGTTATACTCCTTGATGAAAAACTGCAAGGTATCCATAAAAAGGCTGACCACCTAAAGAGGGGAAGCAATAAGAAATAGTGTGAATACGTGGGGTCAAAACTGACAAAAAGCATCCAGGGGCATATGACTTTGCGCGTAAAAGTAAATAAATGCACCATACCATATTGGAATCGATAAACCAATGGGGATTTTACAACTAATACTTTATTTACACAAGTCTGAGGGCGAAGAATCACCGCCATGAGTGGAGAGACTTGGAATAACATATTTGACGGTTCGAGAGTTGGAGTCAGCACTATTGAACTTCCGTTTAGAGAAGTAAGCAAGTCACGTGTTTTCATAAACGCTGAACATTTCGTGTAGTGTAAGTAATCTTTTACCTGGAATGTCAAGGACACCCAAATAAATGTCAATAATTTAGGATGTGTCTGAAAATCTCTGAAAACTGGACGATTTTTAGCTGGTAAACTAGGTTGTGAAACTTGATAATCCCCTAATCGATTGCCACCGAAGGCAGTAAAGTCACAAGGCTTATTTTGGTAGAGAGAAAAGGGTTGGAAAAAGGGCGCCGAGTTAAACAATACGCACAACCACATCGGTTGGGACAGTCAGCGAAAACTATGGTGAAATAGTGAGATCTTAGCAAACAGTTGGATAAGAACGTTTTACCATCGTTCACCAAACTGTCCTCCCCCTCCAAACAAGAATTGAGCTGTTCATGAGAGGCTAAAACGAACAGCATAGAAACACTAGCGATCTTATCTAAGTGTTCCATCTCTGGATCTGAGAAAGCGCAACCAGCACTTCCATACTGGGTAGTACCAACGGGTTAACTGGGGTGAGTCGGCTACAACCCCTAAGGAATACTCAGTACGCAATACGAAACGGGGATGTCCCCATGTCGTCAGTTCCTAACAATTTTACGCGACAGTATGGAGGAGGATCCCGATGTCACAAAAAACGTCGTGACCGACATCGCCTACAGTAGGCGGAGATGTATGTATGTAATAAAACAATGACCTCAAACCATCTCGGCTAATTGGGTAATATGAAGGGTACAACAGTGAACTGAGTGCTCACGTAATAGTTCCAAAGACAACTGAAGGAACAGTTGCGAAGACAGGGAGCATCAAAATTATGGCACTGAGACAGTTGAACGTCAACTTGATTTGCAAATTGGTCTTTATTGAAAGAAACATACAATTTGGTGCTCACGGACGGATTCATCTTCATGAAAATTCGTGGATGATGAGCTCCAAAAAGGGAGAAACCGGTATTGGGCTGTCCGGAATTTTCATCGATCTTACGAATAGTATTGAAAACCACTTCAGGGTTGTGGGTGTGGAACACACGAATAGCAGCATTTATCAGGAGTTTGTTGGTAGCACGAGGAGACTTGAGAATTTTTTTAAGTAGATTTCGTCCTGTAAGTGAGGTCGATCTATATCGCAAAGCCGAGAGGCTCTGCACAGTTGTTTCACTAATATTGGAAACCATCAGTAGTGCACACCTGACGAATCTCCAAGGGGATCCAAACTCGCGGACTCAAGGTTAGTATGTGAAGACTAAGCCGTTAGGTTGATTAGCAGTGTGATTAATTTGCACTTTGGATAGAACGCCACACATCCATCAATCACGGGATCTACATTCCGTGGTGGCCCTTTCTACAAATGAGGTCCAGTTCGGAAAACAAGGTATTCCTGGGTGCCACGCAGCGACCGTGACATTACAAGCAAGTGTGGAAAACTGTAGACGAAGCTGAAACAGTGAAGCTTTGTGTACCATGTTAGACCAGCTAAAATGCAACGCCGGGTAAGTTGAACTGAAGCCTCCCTAATTCTTAACAAAACGTGCCTGTCTCTACAAAAATTCCATCATGTATGCGGAAACGTCCGAGTAGCCGAGCACCGTGCGGCACAAAGCCATCGTGAGAAAACACTATGTCTCATGGAAGTGGCTCCCAAGCTAGATTTTCTGGCCATTCCTGCTTTTAACAACGAAACGATGGACTTATTCAAGTTTACAAAAGATGGAACTGTTTCAAACAACATCCTAAAGACTTCTCAGCACTGCCATGAAAAACAAAATGGACCAGCAACACCATTTTCAATTCGGCCGACCGTAAAGCCCGCATTAAACAGCTCGACCACAAAGTAGCTATCTATGTGTCCTGGAACGGTAGCCCGGAGGACACAAAGAACCAAATGGCAAATGCGAACAGCACGATGGGATATTAGGCTGCGATGAAGAAAGTCCGGGGTTTAAGACGCGAGCTGTTGTCCGAAAAAGCTCGGGCTTCGAATGTTTTCCTGACCTTTCGATTAACCCCGTCTGGGTTCACCTATCGTGCTTTTATAGGGATATATGGTAGCCATACATCGAGTGACAGCTAAACGAATTTTTAAAGGACCTCAGAAGAGCACTTGACATTGGTGTTATCATTGATTATGACGACTGAGGTGAAATAGTAACCAGCACGGATGTGCTATTTTTATAAAGTAAGATATCAGGATAAGGCTGATGCTACAAAACACACGAAAATGTAAACGCACTTGTTACAGACGCTGTATACATACAAAGTAGATCATGTGGTTGATGAATGCCGTACGAAGCCTGGTGAAAGTATTCACGTGACCCAGCGCTGTGATATTTAAAAAACATACATGTGGCTTCAAGCCGAAATTGAGCAGCGAACAAGCACGAGAGAAACAAGAAGGTATAAGGAAAGGGAGGTGATATGTCCCGTCGCGTGCCGATATGTCGTACATCATAACCAGTCGTTTTATGGACCAGGTAGCAGCCCCGAGGGAAGGATATAACAAAGTGCCCAGGAGTCTTCTCTTATTTCTTCCCACCTCAAAGCAAAGAAATAGAGCGGACTTTAAAGACGCCTACACAAAAGCTCACTACCGGAAACAATATTAATCGGTTCAGCTTTCTTTCGGTATTTAATGGCTGAAGGGCGTCAAAAGTTCAGCAAATAGTAAACTGGGAGACAAATTAAGAGTGGTCCACACACTAACCTGTCGCTGAGAATCAGCAAACATTTTGGAGAAGATTTCAGTTAACCGACGGATGTCATCCGGGCTGAAAGGGGGAAGGGGAACAAACGCATTGGTAGTCAAGTCACGTGGACTTCAAGGTTGACGAAACAGGAATAAGTGGTTTATCAGGCATTTGACGTACTTCAATGGACTGCCGGATCGCATGTAGTTTTGCAAATTGATTAGTCCATCTTTTCGATCGGACCACTGAGCTCCTGATAACTGTCCCAAAATTTCCTTGAGATTCTGAAAAAATAAGGGTATAGAGGATTGATTAACAACTGCAGTGGTATCACAACGACTTACTGTAAATTAATCGTGCCACAGGAGTGTACAATGCCGGAAGACATGACTTGACAAACTCCTCTTGGTGGTGGAAAGAATCCTGTCCACGGACACGGTAACATTTAGAGATATCACGGGTGGTCAGGACTCAGACGAACTATCGCACTGTAGCCGAAGTGAGGAATTGTGCGATACGAAGGGATGAAACAAGCGCGCCATCTACATAGATTACACATTCTGCGGATAGCGGGCTATGTCGAGAGTTGGAGGAACAACGATGCTGTTACGCTAGGTTGCATGCCAGAGTCAAAAAGAACAATCCACATTCTTCAGTTATACTTACACAAGGGAGGGAGGCCTTTTTGTCCTACTTACTAGTCACCACAGGATCACACACGAGGTTGGGTAGCGAGGCAGCAACAAGTGGTGATCGAGACAACGGACTCCGAAACGAATCAGCTTTACCGCATGGGGTGTTAGTGACCAGAAATAACATGGTTGCGTGTGTATGAGAGCAAACGTCCATGCATGTGAACAGGCAAGAAAAACTTACACTGGTTACACGAACAGACGGCTGCCGTCGGAAGCCGGAGCGTGCGGACCGATCGGAACACTGAGAGGAGGTCTCACTAAAATTGTCATCTGATTCCATAGGATGGCGGCTATTGGTCATAAACTGGAAGAGAACATGAAGAAATACGGAATCGATAACCCGTCAGTTTAAATACATGTCCATTCAACTACATCAGTCTAAAGCATATTAACTAAGACCAAACCCAGTCTCATCAACTTATCCAAGAGAACAGTAAAGTGATTTCCAGAAGATGAAAGCTGTCGACTTAGTCACGTAACCAGCAAGCTGGTGATAAGTGTCAACGGAAATTCAAGACACTTTCAAAGACGGGGGAGGGAATCACCTTTGTACATTTATAACTCAGCGAGTAATTGAACATCACACTTAACTGAATGAATATGGCCGTAGTGCTTAGCCCAGTGTGACGGAAGCATTCAACAAGTCACGGAGACATGAAAATCGGTTGTCCCGGAGCGGAAATGATCAGTTCCAAGTTAGGTACGACCTGAGTTCACAAAGCCCGATCGAAAATACGCAAAACTTTTGTAACGGAGAGGCTTGCTTATAGTACTTTCAGTGTGATGAACAGGTTTATTCACATGGAATGGCTGGGATTATGCAGTATTTGACAACTGTAAAAACTCCCTCCCTACAGCGTGCAAACGAATGATCATCGACCAGAAGATTGAAATCACGCTATAGTTAAGTATTCAGACATAAGATTGATTTCTACCGAAATCGCAATGTAGAGGGGGGAGAGGGGAAATGTAGTAGAGAAAAAGGCCACTTGCAGGCCAAGTTACTGATTTATTACAGACGGATTACAGAAAATGGGGAATGCACCAACTTGAGAAAAATGCTACAGCACAACTGTCGAACCTGAATCTAGGCCTGAATAGACGTAGACCGACCCTAGAATTATGTATGGTCACTGGTCACGCGTAAACGCTACATCGTAGAACGGCTATGAGGACTCAAGTTGTGTAAAAACGCTAGTTTAACGCCCACAAATAGATGTTTATGTATCAAGGAACAAACTTCCCTCAAGCAAATTAGTGTCTGGAAACCATCTACTTGACAGACTTTTTGGTCTAGGTTAGACGCCCCAACAACGTGGCACACCTGGATGATTGCTCGCATATTTGGTTGCTTACTGTATGTCTGGCCATGAACACACGTCGTTGGAACTGGGTTATCGATCGGTCGATGTCCAAATCAATCAAATGTTCCGGAGCTGTTTATACGGCGAAAACACGTTACACTGCCTCCAATTTGTTAACAACATTTCGGGAAAGACTTGAAAACAGTCGGTGGATCTTCCAAACTTTTCCTAATGTGACTTACCGATCGATTTGAAGCATTTCTCAGTCGAATGAATTGTCCTGACAACGTTTTGGTTATAACTTGCTTGGGACAACACTAGGCTTAAGTAGTCGTGAGTAAATTGATTCATGTCGGTTCTTCCTTTGGCCTATAGCATGAATAGCTCGAAGAGCCCGACGTCTGTTGGAAGTATCCGGCCCAAAATGGAATCAACTCGGTCATACAGAACACCACTAGTTTTTCACAGATCAAAATTACCGCAGATTTTTAGCTTGACATCCTCCTACTGTACCGAGTGTCCGGGCACTCACACTGCCGTCACCATCAGTTCGACCGAACGTGACTGCTCACACGATCACGAGCGCTCTGACACACTGATGTCTCAAATGTAGTGTGGTGGGGATAAATTCGCGAAGCCGAGCAGACAAAATCAATGAACAAAAAGTTGGAAACCTAGGTGGACAACACTTGAACACATAGGATCACAGAGCGCATTAACTAGACAAAGAGCAATTCGTTCGGGAAAATACTATTCTCGGCATGGAAAACACCAATCCCCCGTTTGATAGCTCGTTCGAATCAAGCATTGATTTTAGATAGAGATAGAAGACACGTGGTTAATTATCTCTCTACCGAAACTCATGGCTCCCCGACAGCGTACAAACACCCAGTTTATCGCTTCGGGTTTCCATGGTCAGATAGCAGTTTCTACGAATGAGACAAACTGGAACATAGACACCCCGTCTTCCAAAGAATTGACCTCATTACATGTTTGACAATTCTCAATGCTATTCCTTTTCAGTATCCATCACATCAAGTTGGGTTCACGTTGGAAATCTCAAGTCCGGTTCACATGCTGGGGCATTTATGGTTGGTTAAATTTCTAAGTCAATCCTGTTTTCTCCAGTATTGCGTATTTGGAAGGGCCACCTTCAAACTACCCTATGAGGACATATTGAACAAATGCCCGATTGCACCGTCCTGGACCTTATGCGACGGTCTGTGTACTTCTTCGACATTATAACACTGGACATATCTATGTGACGCCTGCAGAGCTTGTCGTACCAGCGTGACCAATGGATAGACCTTGAAAACGCGATCTCCTCTCCTTCTTTAAGGGTTGGAATACCCTGGCACCCCTACATCAAACAACGCTGCTTTGCCCAAAGCCGAGAAGCACTGTACAGCTGTTTCATCCTTATTGAGAATCATCAACAGTGCGCATCTCACGAAATTCCAGAGAACCTCGAACCCGTGACCTCCCAGCTGGTAGTCTGAACACCTAACCGTTCGCCAAGGAGCGGTCGAACTACGAGCGTTCAAACTCCTGGCCGGGAGGTCGCGGGTTCGAAAATCTCGGGATTTTCGTGAGATGCGCACTGCTGATGATTCTAAATAAGGATGAACCAGCTGTACAGTGCTTCTCGACTTTCCGGCATAGATTGACTTAATTTACAGGAAGAAATCTCCACCAAACTTCCCAAATCTCCTCACATTACCAACAATGCTGCATTGAAATTGGGCTTTTCAGTCATTTAATTTAGTCACGAGTCCCAACCAAGGTCTAGACAGTATCGCAGTCAGCACAGTGATGCAGCTCATCCCAGCGACCACCCAGCTGTGGTGACCGCTTTCGGTTCTGATACTTCTGGAATGAATTATCATCGATTGTCCACACATCAATAGCTGCCGTCATTTTCCAAATTCCTGGAATAAACGTGCATACTGTATCAGGGTACACCGTATTTCATAGGGCATCGTGAATTTTCCCCAGAGAGGTCGTGTTCAACCGGTCTCGTCAGTGGAAATGCAAACTATGCAAACATGCAGCGCAGAGTACAGTCGTACCGCGGTAAAGCGGTGGTCTTCAAAACTGGTGTTGCCGCCACTGATAAAAACGATGGATTTGACACGACCCGGTTCCAGTTCATGTATAAGGTGAGATGTCTGTTCAGTGTGCTAAGGGTCCTACAATAGGTTCACTGATTTGAATAGACGCTGACAGTCGACCGATGTCGTTGGTGATCCTGTGACCTTGATCCGAAATTCCTAACTCTACACCGGCAGGGCCGCCTAACCGAATGGAATAATCATCTTGGGGAACGGCTTCTTATGTTTATGGTTTATTATGTAAAAAGAATTAAAAGGCTGGCAAACGCAACATTCTAGACTATCCCTTCTATATTCTCGGAAAAACTAGCGTTCAGTCAGGTCACCATACTTGCAGTATGCTTCTTACGGCATCGTGCCAAGAGATCATCCCACAAAAATTAACCGGTTCCATGACCACAACGGAACTATGCGAAAAGTAACGGAGAGTGAAACACAAAATTAATCAGACAAAAAGATTTACCGTATCCACCGAATCACCATAGTCACTCATTGTACTGATAGAGGCTGAAATGAAAAAGAGCAGCCGTCAAAAGAGTAAAGCACCAGATCATTTTATAGAGCTGGTTAAGTCATCCATCAATCCATAGTTCGACTAATATGGGTCATTGAATAGGGCATAGGTCAGATTCTGCTGCACCCCGATGTAAATGCTACGTAACGAAATACTCATTTGGAAAAAGTAAGGTCTTCATGGGCATTGGTACTCCATATAATCATTACTTTCCATTCAATGCCTCAGGGTTAGAAAAAACAAGAATAAATTAAGAAGTCTGGGTAGTCGATTGACGCATCGGCACTGAACGGAATTTTTGCAAACCGGAGGAAACCGAGAAGACAGACTCAGGCATGGGTCACAGGGCTGAAGGGTGTCAAGCCAGCGCAATGTAGTCAAATTCCAGTTATCCGGAAGGGAAGCGTGGGGTTATTCCGTTTAGAAAGCTGAGCTGGTTGGATAGGATTCGCGTGGTTCACTAGATTTTCGCAAAACTGGATAATTTGAATTTCTAAGAACCGATGATCGGATTCCACCACGTGATTGAGTGAAAAGAAACTTAGATTTACCAAGGAGTGATGTAGTTTGTCAGGAAAAGCAACTCACCAATCCTTATGACTACCAGGTTAAAATACAAGTCTTGCAAGCCTGCTACTTGTCATATACTCCAAGATGATAAAAAATAAGGAAGACTAGACTGCTCTCAAGAAGTCAGATTTCTTAATCACATGAACTGAGCCAAGAAAACCCATATGATACATCATAAAAATCGCTCCAAATCAAGCTTAAAATTGGTGTCTGACAATTCCGGGGTAATCTCCGGGAATCCTAGAAATCGACACAACCAAAAAGAGGCCAAACGGTTCGCTCACCAGAAAAAAATGCATGAATATCAAAACCACAAACTTGTGAGCACCAACAACAAACAACTCACGTCTGCCTCGCTGTCGGAAGCTGCTATATTGAGTATTGTAAACAGGTTGCTGATAACCAGAAACAGAACGAGTAGGAGAAGGTTCCCGACTCGCACCCTGGCTACGTGGAATACGAGAACCGGTTCCGACTCCGTAAGGGGACATCGTCGAGGTAGCGCCACCCATTTGTCGGGCGTCGGCCAATCCGTTTCGTCCAGCATATCCAGCGGCATTATAAGGTCCCTGTTGATTATAATCCCCCGGAATACCGTAGGACATATAGGCCAATCGAGTAGGTGATACTTCGCGGCTAGTGGCTACAACAAATCCACACACAGATACACAAAGTGTGGCAAGAACCAATGCAGAAAGCGCTAAAAAGAACTGGACAAACCTGAACAGACCAACGAGGATTCCAATAACTGCACGATGTTTCACATAAGAGGGAAGACGAACTCAGTTTAGCAAATCTTTTTCAGTGAAACAAACAATGGAAAGTAAAGAGTATGCTCTCCCACGCTTGTGATGTCGGTAACATTTGATTCCATTCGCGTAAAATAGGATGTCAGTTGATTCATTTTAAAAACAAAATAAGGAGACACGGTTAGCAGCAGTATCAGCTCAGTCTTACTGCCTGATGATTTGAAGGACACACGGATCTAGAACGGTGGGACTCGTTATATGGAAGCGCTAATGGAGTTTCTCTGTTTGACGCGCCTGCCATGTTCCAGTAGGCAGTGCATTGGGTGCTGGCCCAAAAATACGGAAAAATCGAATCAGCCGTGGAGAGGGGCTTAATTACGACCAGGTGGAACAACGGTATTTTCTCAGCTTAGTTCTCGGTCTGAACCTACTAAGCTAGCGTTCCTGCCAAAACCACCACCAAAGGTATTAACGTGTATTAACGCCCAAAACCAGGTCAAAAACATATGTACGACGCGTCGTATATAAAGTGTATGCGGCGACAACAGTCTGGAAACTCTGACGCCTTTTGGATGCGCCACTGGCAACCGGTATTCGGCGGATACTGGACCATGATTGGCAGTCGGGTCCAGTGCTTCGGCCAATCAGAGCTCAGCTTGATGCTGGACCGGCAAGCGGACCGATCTTTTGGCCAATCGCCTGCGGGATAGACTTATTGACCGTAGCAGCGCCTGACTGGGAGCGGTAAAGCGGTGCGGAATTCCGCCTAACACCAGGTCATCTACATCTACGAAGGCGGTGAGATGTCATCTGGTGCCGAATCTTTACTTGTACCCTTAGGTATCAACTTACAAGTGCTTGTGAACAGCTCGCTAAACCAATTCAACGAGGAAGCAAAACCGGACGTACCAGTGATCTTGGCACCAGGAGGAGGAGGGAGAAAGATGTACCGATTCTGGTATAAAGTTCTCTAACCGCCTGTCATGTGTAGGCCTTAGTGTGACGGTTGCATTTTATTTTGTAAACACAGTCACTTGCCCGATCTACCGGAAGGCGACCCAAGGCCCTCTGAGGCGGTGACTTCTCGATCGATTCCAAACCAGGTCGCTAAAATATTTGGAACAGTACGGTAATCAACAGATGCATTCCGTCGGGATACAAACAGTGACTCAAGCATTCATAGTGAATGGGTCCAGACCTAAAGCCGTCACTTTTTCGGGGTGGTCGGGCTTCTGTGCTGCAATGATCCTGTGAGCTATAGTGGCTGCAACTCAGTTTCCAAAGTCTCAACCATTCAAGAATGGTCAACGGGGAGCAGCCCGACGAAGAACAGTGAGTCCCCCTACTGCGAGTAGTCGTATTACGAGGCGGTTTGGAGGTAAAGTCGTACTGTCCTCTGCGATAGGAGTGTGAAGGAATTAAGGCGTTCCCCCCAGACGACCAGCATGTCCATATTCATGGAAGCAGCGATGCTTCCCCCGAGGAAGGACGGATTAGAAAAGGTCGGCCCTAAAAACCGCGCAATCCGATCGCCCAACGGTTGACCGTGACCGCCGGCGCATTATTCAAAACGGCGGAAATACTTTTAAAACCAAAGAGTCCGGTGATGCTCAAAAGGCACCTGCTGTGCGCAGCTGCAGCATGGGTGAGAGAGTAACGCCTTACTCCCTGCGTCCTCGGGCTAGGCCGGGCCCCTAGAGCCAAGTGGGTCGGATTATTGGCTCCAGGGACGGTCTCTCAAGAAAATCCTAAAGGCTGCCTCGCGGTTCAGACTTTTGAGTCGGAGGCTAGAGGGGAGGGTCCCCGAACAAAACCCTACATCCTCCCAGTGCTTTGTGGGTCAGAGTTTCGAGTGAAAAACTCAAGATGGGGTACCTCAACTAGACCCCCTTCCTCGGCCTGAGCAACCTGGAAGTATCGTTTGCCCTTGCAGCTCTTCGCTCACCGGCCTTCTCCCACGCACCCGCTCCACCCATCGTACAGTGCACTGCAATCAACCCATCCGTCAATCCCCTAGCCACTGTTCCATGTCTAAACCGTCGCCCAGAAAAATGAACCAAAATAATCACTTACCAACCTCAAAAGATCTTATGCATGTTGTAGCCTTTAATGTCCGTACTCTGTCAAATTGGGGAACGGGCATCTCTTGCTGAATCCTTACTTTCCGTACCTGTCAATGTCCGAAACACGCAAACAAGACGCCACCTCGGTCGCACACCTCAAGCCGCTTAGGATGAGCTCAGATGTTCCACATTTCACTCTTCGAATATCCGGTGATCTTGACGCAATGGCTTGCGGTATCTACGGTGTGGAAGTTGCACTCAGACCCAAGGCTGGAAGCAAGTCGCTGGACTGGATCCCAGTAAATAGTCGTCTGTGCGCTGTACGGTTGTGTGGCTCAATTACGATCAATGCAGATCGATGCGGTGAACAGTGTCCATTCGCCGTAACGGCATACACCCCGACAGACTGCAGTTCTGAGATTGAGAAGGACGGGTTTTATCAAGATCTGTCACAAAGGACAAATATAGTAATCCTGGTGGGTGATGTGAATACCCAAGTTGGACGAATAAGTCCGGAAGAAGCACAGTTAGGTGGTAGATTTGGAGTCGACGCTCAGCGTAAGGATAATGAGCGACTGCTTCAGTTGTGTGTGGATCATCGTCCGTTCCTGGTCAGTACGAACTTCCAACGCAAACGCTCACATCGAGTTATTTGGACGCCACCAACCGCAAGAGTCATGGACTCAGTTGGACCATGTGGCTATCAGTTACTGATGCTGTCGTTACTTCTGGGGTACGCAACTCGACTCTGATCATGCCATTTCCGTTAGCATTACTCGCGCAAAAGCAGAGCAGTTCCATCCATCAAATCCGCCAAGTTTCAGTAGCTCAAGAGTATCAAGCTGACCTGGCTAGAAAGCTACTGCAAACGCTACTGCGGATGACGAAGATTGCTTAGAGGTGGAACGGAAACGGGTTAAAGAAGCTATGCTTTCAGCCATCTGACTCGACTAAATGAACAGTGGATATCGTCGAGATCAGCAGATCTTATTGCTGCCAGTTAGGCCAAACAAGCAGCTAGCGACTGTGATGGCCCACGCAGATCCCTTAAATACCGGATAATCAGGAGCTTGTGGAATGACAGAGAACGCTGGTGGATTTTGAAGGCCCAGGAGATGGAGAAGGCTTTCGCTGCAGGCAACGGCCGCGCCCTGTCTCAACTGATTCCATCAACCGGTCAAGTGTCAGTGAAACGATATGCGAAAAAAAAACGGAGCGACAATTCACTCCCAGCGGGCCTGAACGGAACATCGACACCAGTCCGCTATCAACAACAGAATCCGGAAATCCAGTCAAGCGTGACAAGGCACCTGGTCGGAAGGTTTGCACCCCGCACTATTCAAAGGTGGCGAGGTCCTGGTGGACAGCCTGCCAACCACACTGCGAATGATTTGGAGCGAAAACAGAATACCAGTGGAATGGAACACCTCGACCGTCATCCCAGTTTTCAAAAAGGGTACAAGGACGCCATGAGAAAGTCATCGTGGCATCAGCCTAGTATCCGTGACAGCTAAGGTGCTCTATGGCATTATTTTGCGCAGGTTGGTCGATTATCGGGAGAGACAGATTCGTGAGAAACAACCTAGGTTTCGCTCTGGTCGAGGATGCATCGACCATATCTTTACCTTGAAACAAATTCTTGAACAGCGCCACTTCATCAGACTTCCCACGTTGGTCGTTTTCCTTGAGCTGAAAGCTACTGTCAGAAATTTTGGCGATCAAAGGTGTCCTTATGGGGGCGCTGTATGCGAAATCCTGTGGGCGCGTACAAATATACAGCAAGCTTTCGCATGAGTTGACCACGTCTAGTGGTGTGCTGTTTGAAATTTCTCTGCTTATCTCTGAAACTGCGGAAGTCGAAATGCTCCCAGGACGTTCACTTACAGACATTGAGTACGCGGACGATATTGCTCTCCTTGATTCAGATCCCTCAAAACTGCGAACCATTTTAAATAAACTAAATAACTCTGCCGGACGGTTTGGCATGCTAAATAAAAAAAGATAATCGTTTAGCTGTAACACCCTTTCGGCGCCTAGCTGCCATGCCACCCGAAGGAAGCACGAAGGCAGGGATACTGCCTGGCTGCCCAAGCCTAGACAGGGGAAGTCGAGATACAGGGGTCTGGTTCAAACCACGAACCTTCTGGTCAGTAAATTCGCGCTCTAACCACTGAGCCATCTCGCCCGATTTGGCATGCGCTTCACACCTGCAAAGTGTAAAGTGCTGCTACAAGACTGGGCAAGATCATCGGTGGGTGGAAACATCGGATTAGTAATGCTGAGGTACGCCAGAGGGTCCTAAGAAGAAACTCTCCCGCGATAGATGACGCTTCATAGGTTACGATGGTTAGGACATGCACTCCGCATACCAAAAGACCGTCTGCCTCGCAGAGCTTCTCTCGCCCAGCCCTGTGCTGAGTGGAAGCGACCGAGAGACGGACAGTGTATGACCTGGCAACGAAGTCTGAAACCACTAACCAGTAAACTCAATCGGCCGCCTCTCTGGATGGGGATCTCGGGACTCAACTCAACAATGGTTGATGACACTGGCAGAAATGGCGCAATCGAGCAGTCAGTGGCGCTCGTGCATCAAAGCTATCGCCTTCAATACGTAGCTGGCCAGTTCCGAACTAACTGAACATGCCATCGCCTCCAAGGTGATCGGAACTGCAGCAGCTGAAACCAAAGTACCTATGGCACACGGTTTATACCTGATAAATTGATTTATTGATTGATAGTGAATGGGCGGGTCGAAGTATGAGCGAATTTGCAGTCAACCAATGAAAGAACGAATTAACAAGAAGAGCCCAGAGCTAGAAAAGTGCTGTTTGGCAACCAAACTCAAGATTTACCCGTACGGACTGACAAGTGACGTGACAAGATAACTGTCCTCCCGAGCCTGTTTCACACGACAACCAAATACATCATATCTCCAGGATTCGTTTATGTGCTCAGCTGATGTACTTCTCGACCACACCAAGCAGGCATGATACCGATGATAGACAACAGATTGATCATCATAACCAACGCAAACAGTTCAAAGAGCAACGAACGCAAATGGGGTGAGTAGCAAACAGAGCAGAGTAACGAATAAGTACAACAACAGCCTGTTTGACTACCAGATATTTCCTCAGACTGTATAGATGGTGACAGAAACGGGGAATCCACGTTTTCCAATAAATCCCGTTGAGCAAAAACACTTGGGGCGAACCGATCACAATCGTCAGATGAGGGCCGGGGTTCGGGCAAAATGCGCAAACCCGCATTCACCATAAAGTCAACCACCATGCACTGATGAGGCCCATCAGATAATGGAGACGGAGTTTCGGAGACTGGACGGGGAACTGTCACATAAATGGAACGCATGCAAGGGCTAACCATGAGGTGAAT
This sequence comes from Opisthorchis felineus, assembly GCA_004794785.1. NCBI lineage: Eukaryota > Metazoa > Platyhelminthes > Trematoda > Opisthorchiida > Opisthorchiidae > Opisthorchis > Opisthorchis felineus. The sequence continues at coordinate 1,519,736 of SJOL01009403.1, read as the reverse complement.
GTAACCCTTTTTAAGCTGCTCGTGAAGAAGGTGAAGTGGGCCACAAAAATGACCATCACTGAATGGGTACAAACTGTTCTGATACCACTCCTGAACAATAAAGGAGGCAATTTAAAACGTACGTTGAGATTGTGAAACGTTCTTGCGTCCAGTCCCACGTCCTCGGGGCCCAGCGGACGACATTACTGAACCATGACGGGCGTACCGTCCAACTAAAATGAAGGCAATAAACGTAATTCCGAGGGTAATTGTAGCAAAGACAGAAATCCACAGATAGCATATTAGATAATTCCAAGATGTTTCGATAGACAAGAGGGGAACATAACGACATATTGCGATCGTCCATATGAAAATGGAGAAGACCAATAATTAGTATGTCATCCTTGTGCCCTTGAATCTAGGAAGCGCTTGGAAACTACCAGGCCAGAAACTAAGTTGTGCGTGGGACTGCAGAGTTGAGTGACGGACGCAGTGCCGAGAATAAAGTCCGCTCCTTCCACAAGAGTAAGCACCACCCGCAGACAAAGCCACACTTCCTCGAAGGGTGTGTTCTCTTGAGAAGATCGACTTATATGAGCTGCCACCAACATTGGCCATTTCAGTAAGGAAAATTCACTCAACCGCGGGTGACTCTAACATCTTTTGCTAGTGTGCTGGAACGTGTCACTTCAACCAGAGAGGATGATCCGAATATTCGGAAGGCTTGCTTATCCGTAGCCGAGACTTATACCAGTTCATCAAAGTGATAAGCTTGCTTGTTATCTAGGTCACTAATTGAATATTTTCAAACAGCTCTGCAAAAAAAAAAATAAGAAAACAACTGCACGAGGAAAGCTAATATCATAAGCAAACCATTTTGAATGTTAGGAAATCGATGGATGTTCAAGTGTCTAAAATCCGCAACACTACTGGGTGGCAAATAATGCTACCATGTTAATCTATTGATCGAGTCAAATCAGATAATGACCAGTCGGCTGGTTTATCAAAACTGCTGGTGATGGTTAATTTGTTTCCACCGTTGTGGACTAGCTATTTATGGAACCAAAAATATCACCAAGGAAGTAAGGGAGATCGCTGTGCCAATTTGTTAGTTTTCAGAACCGTGAAGATTTGTTTTCTGGGCATGCGATGGAAAGACTGAAGTATAAGTCATAAGAGACCGAAAATAAACACGACTTGTGTTGATGGACGGCCAGAAATGTACGAATACCGAAGGCCCTGTGTTGCTGCTTATTATGTAAAGGAAACCTCCAGGTAAGTTATTGCCCACTGAAACTGCGGTAACAGGGGAATTACGCGCACGAAGCAAACGCTCACTCGGAGTTTTGCAATCAACTAGCAGTCTATCTGCACAGCCAGCCCACAAAGTGGAGGGATGTAACAGCATTCAATCCAATTATATGAGTGTATAGTTCACAGACAGAACGTGCAAAAATATGGGGATAAATCTAAAAGACGCAAAACTAACATAAATTAGGATGCGCAGAGCACGTTAGGTTAGAATGAAAATATAAACAGTCCTTGCATACATTTAAGAGTTCCAGTACCACAGCTGGTTACCGCAGTACTTGGCTTCGTCATTCGTCAAGTAGTGTACTCAAGATTCTACTGTCGAATTGATGCCAACCAAAACTTCACCAGAACACCAATGTCAAACAAACATCTCCACAGAAATATACCATTACCAAAGACTGGTGCTCGACTGGTATAAATCATGAAGAAACAAGCCTCAGTTGAAAGTGGAAGGAAAGAAGTTTGGACTCCATGGAAAACAGTCAAGTGAAAGATACCTTGCATTCGAATGACAATCAGGAATCGTAAAATGACACGCCGAAAGCTGGAATAACTCAGCGTTGTCACAAACCCCACCCAACACAAGCTTACCGCACAACATCCGACCACCTCTAGTCGGGCAGTGGGAGCATGCTCCCCACTTCAACCAGTTACGTTGCACGCTCCCAGCGACATGCAGGAAGAATCACGTACATGAGAGCCAGGAAGCCACAAGGGTCTTGTGGCGCCCATGTTGACAATATTCACCTTCATCTTATCGCCACCTATTGCCTTTCCCCCGGTGCACCTTTTGCTACACCTTGCTTCCGCTCGGACATCAAACGCGCACATACCTTTCCTAAGGAACCATTACCCTCGCCCAACTAAGGGCTAGCTTGATTAAAACATGCGATGGCGTCATCGCATCGACGTACTTCTGTGTGACCTTGCAGGCAGCATCCGTTGTGTACAGTTATGTAATAAAAACACCAGGCCAAAAGTCGGGAATGACGGGATATCACAGATTCTCCTGAAAATCGATCGCATTTTTGACATACCTGCTATTAACCAGTCGTCGTTTATTGTTCTGACGCTAATGCATTCCATAAGCGGATGAAAGCGTCATCCAGGCAATCCACTGATTAGCCTAATGCAGCAGATAGAGCCAAGTATGTGAAGATGTTAGGTACCACATAGGGCAGAAGGGATATGAGGAATGATGACACCACAAACATAAATGTACAAATAAAAACACATGCGTCCTTAAAGAAAAGATTGCAGCGGTTCGTGTAAACGGAAACGGGAGAACCAACCTGTATTGATATCGTTCTGATTTGTAACCGGAGGACGACTTCGAGCGCCGTTTGCACCCACAGCAGCAGTGCCTAGGATTGGTTTGTTGGGACGCTTTGTGACCGGGTTCACAGCTGACTGGCTATTAGATCGATTTCGGGCGGAACCGTCGTCTCCAATACCACCCAAGCCAATGCCGATCAAATCTTTTTCAATCAGCTTACGTTTTTGGGCATCCAGGTTTTGCAGTAGGGAATTGGCCTGGTCCGGGAATTTCTCCGCAAACAAAGGGAAGGCACTGGGAACAGAGGTAGAACGAGTGGAAGTGAATGTTTCCAGATAAACAGAAGGGTTGCTTCACTACTGACGGCGATAGAACGAACATCGGAGACTTTAAAGAGTGAGTAATCAAAGGTGGACACTTCGGTGAAGGTTCTGCCAATTTTATACTCCTACACACGATGTGATTGTACATAACGCAGGAAATCCAGATTGTGTTCACACATCATACCCACAAATGCATTACCGTACGAAAGATATACGATGCGCGGCACGAGCACAAGAATGAGTACACACAGAACCTAGTGATAGAGCTCGGCAGTCCGCATTACAGACGGAACCTAATAACATGGCTGGAACTGAAACTCAGTGACAGATCAACGGCCATGCAAACCACATAAAAAAGAGTGACGTACGGTCGTAAGTTCCGTAACAAAATACACTTATTATCCGGATTGAAACTGTGCAAGAACAGCTGAGTGCAGTTAGTAGTGGTGGTAGTAGTTTCATTTTACTGGGAGCATTTGAAGTTCACCCAAGGTGAAAATATTCACAATGGAAAGTACTCTATGTCTCAGAGGGTATAGTTCATTTCCCCGAACGAACACGCTACTCCTAAGGTTGATGAAAACTCTTCGACAGACCACTCCCTTCTTCGGGCTCATCGGATAGGCGTAGTCTCCGGGTTTCCGTCAGCCAAATTGCACACAGCTGGCGAAATAACCCACTTGAAAATTAACTTAATGTTGAAAAAAATCGTTCAGCTGTAGCACCCTTTCGGTGCCTAACTGCCATGCCACCAGAAGGAAGCACAAGGGCTGGGATACTGTCAGGTTGCCCAAGCCTAGACAGGGGAAGTCGAGGGGCAGAGGTCGGGTTCGAACCACGGACCTTCCGGTCAGTAAGTTCGCGCTCTTACCACTGAGCCATCTCGCTCCCGTTGACGGAAGACACAACTGAATCCCAGCTGAACCTTCCGTTTATGGTACTTTCAACTTTTCATGTCTTAATTGGCACGATATTCGAGATGCCGCAGTATATTTTTTCGACTGAAGGGTGAGGCTGCCTTTGTATAGCACAGTCAGTTGAAGAATACCATAAACGAGAGATTCAGTCGGGATTCAGTTGAATCTCCTGTTAACATCAATCTAACTGTAAATGGGTAGATTTCACTGAGTGTACAGTACAGCTGAAACAAACGGATAAGATTGATATCCGGGAGAACAATTCACTGTTCAAATGCAAGGTAGGTTTCTATATGCATGTCCAAGTTGAAGCAGGGGTGTAGCCCAGCGATAAATCCGAAAAATGAGAGTTGAGATATCTTACCGTCGTGAGAAACCACGAGCTTCTTGATCGGCATCGTAAATGCCACGTCTCAGTGAATCTTGCAGAAGACCCAAGTGCTTTTCCAAAACATTTACGGGCCACGTGCGGAAAATAACTTCGAGGAACTCACATATGCATCTGAAAGGCAGCGACAGAAGCGTTAAAAAACGGGTTGGGGATGAGTGCTGGTGCGCAAATAGACTGAAGAGAAAAAAATGCTCGAACCACGGAGAACACTACCAATCCACCATCTGGCATCAGCATAGTGTAACACTTTCACATCTAAAGTAAACTGAGATACCTCAGTAGAATAGGTAAGACATCAACATTTGCTCCCTGACAAACATTAATCTAAATAGCAGTGACTAACGAAATTAGGAGATTTGCTTGGTAAGTAATGTGAGCTGTATTTATGATAAAATACTTCCGATAACATGAATAAGATAGATAGTTCTCGACAAATACACTCATTTGCGTATCACGGGAGACTCAGCTGAATCTCTCGTTTATGATGTTCTTCAACTGAATGTGCTGCACAAAGGCCGCCTCATCTTTCAGTTGGCACGATATTCGAGATATCGCAATATATTTTCATAAGAGAAACTACCCACAAGGTTGCTGAAAACTCTTCGACAGCCCTTCGCCCTTCTTGGGGCTCATCAGGTAGGCGCAGTCCCAAGTTTCCATCAACTTTATGTTCGACTTGAACCTAACTTGGACAGATCCCGACAAATACACTCATTTGCATATCAACTGGGTTTTCACGGGGGAGTAGTTTCCCTCAAGAAGACAGATAGTTGTTTGCTGGTAGCTAAGATGGAGCATGGGAGCAGTTCTTTCAGTAATCAATATTGAGGTTATCATTTACGTGATGCATTCACAAGCGTCCGTTCAACCTCAGCATGAAATTCCTCTGCTTTGACAAAGGCTCTGAAGGTCGGACGAATGTTCAACATCGTATTCCACAACGGGGAATAGAAGGAAAATAGCTACTGCACTCACTTTCGAGTCACGTTGGATTTACATGTCATCGAGCTCATCAAGATTGGTAGCAGTCTGGGAGAATGGGTGTTCTGACGGAAAAAAGGAAGACAGTTTGCAAATGACGGTAATCCGTAGCTAAATTCTGCCAGAGATGAGAAGGCGTAAATTAGAAATTAGGGTAAAGTATATGATGTAACTTTCAGCTTGCAGACGTTGCAAAGTGACAAGTGGGAACGAACTTTTGTTTGTCGTGGAGAAAGTATGGCGAAAACGACGTACTGACCATTTAGGCTAGAAAGCAAGCATTTGGGAAACCAAATGTCATCTTGACGTCTGCTCATTTTTTACAAAGCTCCAAATTCCTTAAAGTGAAAAACAGCTTACCAGAAGAATCGTTAGTACATAGCGTGCTTGCGACAGTTTTGATAGTACAGTACATAACAGATCATTTCGATGTTTAACGGGGTAAATTAACATCTATGATGCGAAGCGACTCATGAAGTATGCTCCTTAGAAGATACCGGAATGGCTCGGTCCCACGTTTTTGCACTACGACAGATTTCAAGAGAAATGTTGCCAAGGCTAGAGCAGCCTGACAATTCAGATTGGGTAGTGTCTTTTGTGCATGTATCAGCCCACACGACTTTGGCTGCTCAAGCAGACAAATTTGGAAAGCGTTGGTTGGCCAGCAGTGCCAATACTGCTGTTGAATAAATACCAGAGCGCACCTTAGGGTGACTTCGAAGGTGTATCTAACATGAATTAGCTTCCCACTGAAGTTATGTTATATGACACTCACGTGTGCATTAAACTATCATCAAGATTATTTTGTTTGATGAGGCACCTCATCTCACGTCCCAAGTTCAAAAACCTGAAATGCACCGGGCTTTAGCTGTCGTCCCTATATAGGAATGCCCTGGAGAGTGGGGGTTTACTCATGGATATGCCGCATAACAACTACACCCCTACTAGAAGTTCATTTCTAGGTATAGAAAACGAGTTTCGAGTTATGAACAGATTTCAGTGTCCCAGAAAACCCTCTGACAGGTCTGTGCGCGCGGCCATCGAGCGAGTTGCGTAGGTGAAGAACTGAAGAAGTGGAAGGTGGAAACCACGACGACCCAAGCGACAGCGTATACCGAAAGCATTTACTTTTGTTCCGTCTCATTTATAGGGGTTGAATGCAAAGATCATCAAATTCATTAACAAAGCAGCTGATTAATTTCTTTCATGGTCACTGGTGATGATATCCAGTCATGTTTCCAATAAATCAAAAGGACACTGCGAAATTGAGCACCTACGTGGACCTTAGTAGTGTAGTGATTCCGCTTTAGTGAGATGACAGAGCCCCTCAAAAAGTAATCATAAGAGATACCTATTTCCGTTAGTCCCGAATTTTTCGCTACTAAATTTCCTTTAGGCAGAGAAGAGAGACTACTTATACAGATTACACAGGGATCTTTCTCCATAATCACCAGACATCGTAATTGTGGTTAGCTGAACGTATACACACGGCAGTAACCTAAAACCTGACTACAGGTTCCACCCAGAACCTGACTTACACCCCGTGTACTGCCCCAGTAGTTACGTACAGTACTGGCGAATCCACTTGCTTACATTTCCTGATCGATCAGGAATGGTTCAATAAGAAACCCCATGGGATCGACAGTGATATAAAACTGCTACGGCTTCTAGTGCCCAGGAAAAGTGTGTTGTGTTGGCTCATAATGACGAGGATCCAATTAAACGGATGTGTTTACAAAGTATCCCGTTCCGAGTACTTAGTATTGAGTTGCTTAAGAAAATTAACGCTAGAGCGAAGCATCCAGAGTTCGGAATAGGGGGATCAACCAGAGTTGCAATGCAGAAGCGATCAATTTCACTCGATCAGTGCAAATGTTGGCGCTCAGTCCGTTCAGTGAAAACTACGATTTACCGAAAAGATATGACAATATTGCTAAAAAGTCCGAAATATGGGAAACAATAGCTCTCTAAGGTAAGTACTTAGTGGCAAAGGTGTTTTACACTCATTATGAAATGGTGGAGATATACCCCCCCCCTCCGGACAAGAAAATTCTAAAATAGCCTCGTGGGCATGTGCTTTTAGACAAAACCACTGCCGCGGATGACGGCAAGTTCATAGCACGGCACCCAGAAGACTAGTGTTTTGGAATTTTAGGATTGCATTGGTGATTGTATTGAGCATAGAAAAATACAGAGGCTCGACCATGCGCTAAGAACCGATAACATACAGGTTATCCAATCAATTGTTGGGACAGGTATATTAGAATACTTGCATGACGTCTATTTTCATTCGAACTTTGTAGTTTTTACAAAATGGCCTGCTTCAAGTGAAACAGTATGTCTAACGGGCAGTGAATCACCGACAGTGAACACTGGCAGTGATGTTAGCTGTCACACTTCTGGAATTCTGTACAACGTTAATAATGGAAACAAACACAAAATAAACACAAACAACAAAAAGCGGTCGATAGGCAGTGGGAAAACACCAACGATGGAAAACAAGAGGCTCATTATTTTTTTTTCAACAGTGAACTCTGACCACCGAAAGGACACTATTGTTGATGATTTTTCGATCGGTCATTCTTGTCAGTACTTCTTTCTAACTGGAAATAGGTGGAAATCAGGACACCATGGATATAACCAGACATACTGAGCGCTGCACAGCGTCTAGATGTGTGGTAGCAAACTCAGCGCCAACAGTCAAGTAGATAACATTGCCCAGCTTTCTGATGAGGTAAATTGACGTATGGAAATTCTCTCCTATCTACTCACAATGACATGCACGATATGCATTCTCAGGAATGCATGTCAATAACCGGCTAAGATATGTGTGCAGCACAGCGCGTGCATTCTGTCAAAATCCACTGTTCTCCTCCCGTTCGGATATAATGATTCCACCAAGTCCAAACCAAAGTTATTTACGATTATGAAGCAAGTTGAAATAAGCACAAGAGACTGGAAAAAATTCCCCCAGAAGAGACGGAAAAGTTCGCCGGTCTGTTCTCGTGTTTGACAAAAGTTTCGTCATCTAAGAAAAACTGTCAGCCGTAGCACCATTTCGGTGCCTAAGTGCCATGCCACCAGAAGGAAGCACGAGGGCAGGGATACTGTCAGGTTGCCCAAGCCTAGACAGGGAAAGTCGAGGGGCAGAGGTCGGGTTCGAACGACGGACCTTCCGGTCAGTAAATTCGCGCTCTAACCACCGAGCCATCTCGCTATCAGTCGAGAGGATGTCGTCAATGCACTTTTAGGATATTTAGCTCCTCTCCACGGAGAGGAAGGATCGTCTTCTAGGTCACGATTAATGAGAAACACTATTGTTGACGCTTCAAGAGTGTAACCACTCTTCGAAAAGGTTTCCCCTAGAATAATTACTGCCAGCGTGGGGATGACAAAACAAGTTTGTTGCTGTCCTGAGTACAATCACACAGACCACCAAGAAACATTTGATCTCCGTGTCAGAGTTCATCCCATACATCTATCCTTTCACCATGTGCTCAGGAGATAACTATCGTATTTACTATGTCACATGTCTACGTAACAAAACATTTCCAGGTAGACACCTACGCCGTGCTGTTTGTAGCCTGAGTATTCCAATCACCACCAACGACAGCAGCATCAGTGTCTCCAGAGCTTAGTGGACATTCATGATGCGAGAATCTACAGAAAGTCCCTGAAAAACTCAACATTTGCCAGCTAGCGGTCCCGAGTCAAAGGCTGTTGTTGCTCATGAGTGTTGGTACGCTATCCGGGAATCGTATGATTCTTATTTAGTCCGTCTTGAAAGCGAGTTGACTGATTGTGATGGGCACGAACTTGAACGAGAAAACATACAGTGTGGCACGTTGTCGCCTACGAGATATTCTCCTTTGCATATCAAGCAGACGCCAACAGTATTCTTGAAAAACGGACTCGGACTAAAATGTCAACCCAGTGGATTCACAGTGTACCAGCACCTACTTTCTTTTTGTCCAAACTAACTGCAATTGAGGTGTAACCAAGTGAACAACACCTCACAAAATTACAAGAGCACACATGCGTCCATCTCAGTGGAATGCCTATCAATCAAAGTAATAATGTGCATCAAACAAAAATAAGTATGGGAGTACAGCTCACCTCAAGGATGAAGCGTATGGCGAGGACACCACTACTGGCCATAATTTTGGCACTATTAGACATCAGTCCTATCAGAGTCTGCAAGATCGTTTCGGCAAAGCGATCAAATCGAGTTCCTAGCTGCTGAGAAAGGTACCTGGGTAAGAGAAGACAAACAAGGGCGAGATGACAATGTCAATGAAAAAAACTTGACGACTGGTGCCACTGAAGTACGAATCCAAACAACTCACAAAACAAATAGAAATCAAAAAATGTGAAAAAGGGAGGCGTGCCATGATAAACTAGTGACCGGATGGGGACGATGAATTCAAGTCAATCATGAACCATACCCCGGAGACAGAGGGAGCGGGTTTATTTGAAGCGGAAAAGAATCCGAGAACAATGATGAATGCACCAAAAAAGCTGCTGTAAAAACCGGCTGGCGAAGAAGCAAATAACTCGTAGGTAATTAGGACACTGCAGCATATGACAGATGCTCCAATTCAGATAGGGTCATTTGGGCTGTATCTCACCGGGTCGAAAGTTCTCTAGACTGAATGAAACGGTTTTCAACATTGCATACCATGCAAAATGTAGGTATGCAGACAAAATAGGATAAATTCTGAAACGAAGTTTTCCTGTGACTAAGGCTCGGTGGTTGTTGATCTTTTCGTCGAAATTGGTAACTGGCTTTTAAGTGTTTCATTACCAATCGTGGAGACATCGTCGCCCCAGCTTACCACGAAGTGATGATGCCTTCTCGATTGGCGACAAAATGTTTGTGAGCCAACTGCCAGGCTCAGTGAACGGACCAACATCCAGCTGATCAACTATCAATTGAAGTGCCCGGGCTACCATTTTTTTCAACATGCTGACAGGCTCAGGATTGGTCGCATGTCCAATCTGGTTCGATGTTCAGCCCATGATTTAGTCATTATTGGTCCGCGAAGATCAATCACTATCCAGCCAGGACATTTCTGACTAATACCCATTATACAGATTGCCTGCGTAAGTCTACAGCTGGCTAGACCGAAAATTCACACCAAAATTAATGAAAACCTTCAAAAGGAAAACGCACAAGATAAATATGAGGACTTACGCGACAGTGATACAGGCTTCCCGTACAACTGATGACCGCAGATCACGCAAACACCCATCCACTTGTGTTTCCAACGTCTTCAGCTGTGGAATGAACTCCTCAAACTGATTAGCACCGTTGGCAACCAGGACACGTAATGTTTTTAGCTGGGTGGTGAAACGCGAAGGGAAAATGTGGTCAACTTAGCTGCAAAAGCTGGAAACCAGGCAACACCAGAAGTGGGATGAATACTTACGGCATCCACTCGTTTCTCCCATTCTTCCGCCGGAACAGACAAATTGTCTTTGATTCGTCCCATGATATCCAGGAGTTCTTTGGATGAATAGGCCTAGGGAGATTCACTGTGGGATAGGAAAATTCACCTACCGTGATAGACATAGGCGGGACGAACGAGGCCCGGAACATGTCTTCATCAACTGCACCGGCACCTAAGGGAGGTAGAAACCAGTTTGCCCGCTGAGCTAGAAACCAGTGTGGCAAGACAACATAAGTGACGGAACCGAAAGGAACATAATGGACCGATGGGAACAAAATCAAACTACAGCTACCTGAAGAAGATCTAGACCTGGGCTTCATGTTAACAGTAAGATTCAGAAGGCCACCGAAGCGACGTAAATCATGCTGATGAAGGGTTTGTAGCCGCATGCGAAATGTGAAAAGAAACGGAAAAGCAGGTGGATATGTGAGCGGGAAAAAAGGGTGGCAAGGCTCTCATCAAGGTGGCGATTCATCGGTGCAAACGAAAAGGATGCGCTACGTGAGGATAGGAAAAATTTGCTAGGTTACTCATACATAGCAACATGATTAACAAATCACCTTGACCGTCTCCAGCGGAACGTTTCCGTTCCACCTTCCCATCTGGATAACGAGAAAATGGGTACAGTGATAGTATTAACGGATGTCAAACACAGACAAAATGAACTCCAGTGAAAACAGAAGATAAGTAATCGACACGTACCTGCTGACACTGAGCTTTTGACCGGTGCCGAGTTCTTACGTTCGAACCCATCTGAGGTATACTTGGACATAGCAGAAACTGAAAAGCAATTGTACATTTAAAAAAAAGGTCGTCAGCAAATACGACTAAAACGAAGAAACAGATTCTACTGGTTCAAACTAGTCTTTTTTCGAATTAGAAAGAGCAACAGGGTTGAGTAACCACAATAATCCGGAAGTATTTCATTGTACCTAGTCAGGTACTTGCTAACAAACATAAAGGTAGCTAACGACTTACACAACCATGCATTCTTTTATCTCAGGCTGGAATAATGACGACCCAGTCATTTGGAAAAGTCGCATCACTTTCTACGCTTGCAAATCTACTTTTATAAAACTCTCGCATCGTCGATGAAATCAGAAGCAGCATTACCGATAACAGTAGGGCAACAGTGGTCATAGGGAGACAGCCAAAACACGAGCATGGAAGAGTCTCGAGTAAAAGAAAGTTAGGGATTGAACGCAAAAATGTATAAAGACCGCAGAGGTCACTTACAACATAAGCTTACTTTTTTGTGGTGACTTCCACCCGAAGAAGGATGAGTGAGTTCCAAGAATACGTCAAAGCGTTGCTGCCTATGAGGTTCGATCAGCGGCATGAACTAGACATAAACACGGAGTGACGCGGACGACACCAGCACCGCACACTTTATGTTCGAGGATGCGCTTCTAGTCCGTTTCCCTGGACCGTACACATCTGAGTGGGTCGCACAGCAGCGAGGTTCTTTTGGTCAATGACCATCACGTGGTCCGAAAGCACTCATTTCTGACCCGGAGTCCGCATTCTCCGCATAGCATATGAAATAATAATAATGATAGCTGTCCAGTCGTTCCACTCCTTAGACGCATAGCTACTGTGCAAATCGACGAAAGCACGAGGGCTGATACTGCCAAGTTACCTAAGGCTAGACAGGGGCAGCCGAAAAGCCAGGACCGGACGGTTTGTATCTAGCTTTCTTTGACGAAACTTAATGATGCCGTATGGAGTGAAAGAAAAGTGCCCGCAGAATGGGGTACATCAGCAATCGTCCCCATCCCCAAAAAGGGTGGGCGAACACTGTGTAAAAGCCATAGCGGTATTAGGCTGGTAGCTGTGGCACCGAAGGTGTTCTCTGGTTTCATCCCTAGAAAGTTGACAAAACAGAGGAAGGCAGGTCCGTGAAAACCAAGGTGGGCTCTGTCCTACAAGAGGGCGCATTGGACACATATTCGTTCTCCGGAAGATTCTGAAACAGCGACAATGTTTACAACAACGAACAGTGGTCGTCTTTCTTGACGGAGAAGCTGCCTTTTACTGTGGACCATCGGGTACCATGACATTGTCCATGAAGCATAAAATCGAAAAATCGAAATCGTTCAGCTGTAACACCCTTTCGGTGCCTAGCTGCCATGCCACCCGAAGGAAGCACGAGGGCTGGGATACTGTCAGGTTGCCCAAGCCTAGACAGGGGAAGTCGAGAGGCAGAGGTCGGGTCGAACCACGGACCTTCCGGTCAGTAAATTCGCGCTCTAACCACTTGGGCCGTCTCGCCCCATGAAGCATAGGTGTCTCCATTAACTATTGACTCTCAAAGCGCCGTACGCCAACTCCCGGGGACGCGCGAAGGCCTACGGTAAGCACTGGCCAGGCTGCTAAATCCAGTGATGTTAGGCAAGGCTGTCATCCCGCCCCTCTTCTCTTCAAATTCGTCGTCGACATGATCACCGAAGGCTAACTTCTAGCCCCTAATGCTTGTGGGTTCCAGGGCATTCGCTCACAGATATCGAGTAGGCAGGCAACATGGCTCTTCGATGGTCTGATGCCATTGTAAGACAAACCATATAAAATAACCTAGATTATTCTATTTCGCAATTTGGTTTAAGCCTCACACCTAAGTGATGCTGCAAGGCTGGGTAGGATTGAACACGAAACTACCTGTGGATAAATCATAGACAAATTTGCTACCCGGGTATGAACCCAGGTTATCTACCTAAAGACGGTTTTCCATCGGATCAGGGAGGCCAGAGTGACTCTGTCAACCTGCATCACCTGCGGCGAAGGCGTGATATCAGCCTATATGTCGGGGGTCGAGTTTACAATATTACGGTGAGCTCCATTTTGTCATATAGGGCAGAAGACTGGCAGTTTCATAACTTGGAGGTTGGAGTACCCTTCTGGGATATTCCACATTCCAGCACACATTAGGCTATTCGATGCCATGGTTGGCCGCTGTTCACGAATAGAGCGAGCGTTCATCCCCGTGACAGTGGTCGACCGACGTTTTAAATACATTCTCAGAGTGATCCTCGATGGATTCCACCGGAAGGCTGTTCTGATCATTCAACGTGTCAGAAGTGTAGCCGCTGAGGGCAACCATTTCTTTCTGGGTGATGAAAGATTATGTTCAGTCGTTAGCGACGGGATCTTGCGTCGACATAAAGAAATAAAGCAGGTTCCTACAAAGAACCAAATAGAATGGACCAGATATGAGTGAAATTGTCATGGAGCCTTCTAGGCTCAACTGAGCGGAGGTCCAACATCTGTGTGCCCCAAAGGGTCCCAGAGTGGACGGTAAGGTGTCTCGAGAAACGAGTGATCATTCATTGCGGCTGATCGATGTCAGTGGCGTTCGTGCTATCAGTTTCTTTCCAAATTATTTGATTGAGTGCTTGGAGGTGTAGGCACCCGAAAATGCTTGCGATGGGCCAGAACCAGGTTCCCTCCCTCACCAACTCTTTTCTCTTCTTTTCACTCCGAGGCTTTAAATATAATTAGACAAACTTTGTGGTTGCACGGCAGTGAAGCATCAGTGTCAACATTAATGTTGCCGCCTCTGAAGATGATGATTCACCCCATTGAAGTACTCCCACGTGACCTGATACAGTGTAGTCTTGAGAGGGTTACTATGATGGAGGAGCCGTTCCGCCATTCTCTGCGAGCCCTTGCTTACTTGACCGTCGCACTTGGCTGTAAAAAGGCATTGCATGCACACTAAAAATGCCAAGTGATGATGAGGACACCAGCACCAATACCTATTAGACGATGCCGCCCAAATGATGCGAAGGTGTCTCCACTAAGGGGTGTACCTTCAGAAGTCTCGACGGCTGGGGAAGGTAACATGCAATCCAGACTTGTAAATATCAGAAAACCACTCTTCATGAGTTGCTGCAATGTTAGGACCCTACTTGATAGTCAGCCAATCTATTGCCATACAAACTCTATAGGGATATCACATGAACATCGCACACCTCTCCGCATACTCGGATGTTGATCTAAATGCACCAAAGTCCCTAGCATGAAGTCATCTTAGTGGCTTTACTGCACTGAGCGGGAGTATAATTCAAGTAAGCGTGCTATTCTACTGAATTAGAACGCCAATTAGGTCAGCATCTCACGAGACTCCATATCAGGGATTGCCACTGCTACCCTCATCCTCACAAGATCTTCCATCGTTGCCCGTCTGCCGATTGAAGCGACAGAGACTAACTTTACAGGCAACTACAAGCCGCTCCAAGAGATTCCGTCTCAAAAGGTGCCATTCTGGTTAGAGCCAAGAAATGGAATTTTCGTGTCGGTTCATCAGATAATTCAACCAGCCATATCCTTGGAGAAGTTGGTCTAAACCAATGTAAATCGTTCAGCTGTAGCACCCTTTCGGTGCCTAACTGCCATGCCACCAGAAAGAAGCACAAGGGCTGGGATACTGCCTGGTTGCCCAAGCCTAGACAGGGTAAGTCGAGAGGCAGAGTTCGGGTTCGAACCACGGACCTTCCGGTCAGTAAATTCGCCCTCTAACCACTGAGCCATCTCGCTCCAATGTTGCCAGGATGGTGTATGGTTAATTGGTTTTTCAGTTCTCAAATGGATATACGTTTTCAGCATTCACTTACAGCAGTCAAGCAAACAGCTTACGTTCTACTCGAACGATGGACAAACAGTAAATGTAGAGTGGTTATAACTCAATGAGTTTCAGTTTTCAGCTATAAACCGTGCACCAAAGCACGGCTCGTTTAGCTGCTAAAGTTTTGTTCACCGAGGAATAGGAGAATAAATGACTGACCCAACGCGCTGGATGTGATGTCATAACCAGTCCATTACCATTAAATTGATGCATTTGTCCCGTATGGCAGAACGTGGGAGAGCTACGTGGTAAGGCAATAGCTGTTATGCAGGATCACCATTGGCTGTGTGACATAGCCGTATCTGTCAGGGTGATTAACCGTTGGTTTGTCGCGGCCCGAGGTCTCGATCCGGGCAGACGAAAGCGACCGAGTTGACTGGTGACAGCTTTCATGCTTTATTGTCATGTCATGGGCTGACTGCCCCTTTCCATCTGATAAACGAGTGGGCAAAGACGGATTTTTGCGGCAAACGGTCCTCTGGAGTACCAATTACATGGTGTAACCGGTGCAACCTGTAGAACTTGACTGGTTGGTCTATCGAGGAAGAGCTCTCCTTCCTGAAAACCATCTGGCATACCTCATTAGTATTGATCCACACCAAACCCACGCAATCGTTTGGAGGCATCAGCAGTCACAGTCGTTAAAGGCCTGCGCACAACGGTCACATCCCTGATTCATAAAGTTCGACAAATCGAACCGCACCAGTGGATGCTCTGTTGTTTACAGTTAAGCTGGTGTCACATCGGCGCCACAAATGTCGAAGTTAGGTAAATGCTGCACTGGCCTTCCAATTTCGGGGAAAGACTCCATCATTTACTAGTCAGGCGTGATTGTTGCAGTTACCTATACAGAACAACGGACCTACCACTTCGATTTGGTTCTTTTGAAAGCGTGAGTTATGGGTTTGACCCCACCCAGTCTGGCAGTAGCACCTTACACTTTGCAGGTGTGAATTATATGTCAAAACGTGCAATAGGACTATATTGGTTGAAACAGTTTTCACCTCCAAGCTGTATGATCCAAAGATAGCAATATCGTGAGCGAACTGTGCGGTGATTCAAACCCGAATTGATCACCAAGATGGATTTCTTCCAAGTTTAGTCGGCCGAAAGGAGCATACACACCACTAGAATCAAGATAGCTGTACTTCTTCCTGACCGAAACAGCAGTGACAAATCTCGTAGGAGCTGTCTTCCACACGCTCAGAGCTACCATCCGCCATATAGTAACTATCAACCAGCAATATCGATCTCAAGAGGATACAACACAAGCTTGTTAAACGTTTGGATTGAATGCGGCAGGTGGCCAACTGAATTCTTGTTGGAAGTACTATGCCCAGGAGTCCAAACATTATCCTTTGCTAGGTATCCGAGAGCCATCCTAGTTCCTGATAGGTTCGCTGACAAAAAAGATTCCGGGGAACAGTCTAACTAATGAAGTGGAACAGTCTGCGGACGTTTCCAGCATTTTTCGCATCTTCCAGTTCTTCGGCATTTAGGTCTGCACTTGGGCGTTCATGTGACCAGCAACCACAACGATATCTGAGCTTTTAGCTCGTTGTAGAAACTGTCTTCCGCAGATTCAGGGCTACAGTCAGTTGGGGCGTAAACAGACAGAATAAACAGGTTGCGATGGACCTCACTTTCTCGAGATTCTTCCACAAAACTTGACAAACGAACCTCGCGGAGGCGACTAACAGCGAGTATCTAACCAAACGGAGACGCTTCCGCTAGGCAGATGAATACAATACCCACCCAGGCATATCCGGCTGCAGCGGCCTCTGCATCACCGGAGGTGCGCAGCCGGGACCTGAATGAGAGCGAATGTGCAACCATATCAATTACAGTACCCGCATCTTGTGTACTTACTTCTGACAAAGAGCATACATCAATGCAAATGGAATTCAGCGTACGTGCAGGAGCCGCTTCAGTGTACGGACATTAAAGGTAGCTAATTAGGTCGGTTTCTGGGTTTTGAAAACAGACTTCGAATCGTTTGGGGTTGTTATTGAAGATGGTCATACAGAAGCTGCAGCTGGGCGTGATGCACGGTGAACAAAGCGGTCAGCCCTAGTACTGGGAGCTGCGGTGAGAGTATTCGAATGGTGGTGAGGAGTGTAAGAAAGGAGGCGTCAGCAGTAGTCTATATATATACTATATATATACCATATATATACATATATACTATATACAGCAAGTAAGTCTACCCGGCTGTTGAGATCACGCGACGACCGATGTGGCGTGAGTATTATTAGTTGTAAGTATCATGGTTGTACGCGAGCTGAGATACTGTCATGGCGCTCACAACTAGACAGCAGGACGATTAGGCTCCTCAACCAAATTCTTTGGCTAAAACGCCTGACCGTAAGGCAGCGGTGTCTGGTGGAGAATGCAAGTGCGATGCCATTTTTATATAACAAGTCGCCACACATGTTCCGACCCACAACCTGGAGGACCAGGAGACTGTGTTGGTCAGACTTCTAATCACTAACCAACCCGGTATGAGAAGCTTTGTGAGTGTCGCACGGACACCACCCAGCATAGCTCAATGCGTCACGGAGGCACACAAACCGTCAAACCACGGTAAGGTCCAG
>SJOL01009403.1:1446425-1457083 GCA_004794785.1 Opisthorchis felineus | reverse complement strand
TTCTGGGATCTTTAGGCCAAAAGCATTGACACAGTAACCTGAGTGCTTCTCCAGCTACGGGATTCAGTGAGGGTTCGGTTAAATGTTGACATTTTTGACATAGTACGTCGATGGGATGTACTATGCACTTCACAACCTGGTCTGTTCGCAAAAAGTTGACAAAGAATACCCAGCCTTCGATGTTGGTACCAGTGTTCCCCCAAGCGTTCAACTGTTTTAACGCAAGCAAAAACCACTGGTAAAATAAATACATTTTACGGGATCGGCTACAGTGGAAAAGTGCTCCAACTATACAGTTGTCGTTTCACATTCCCAACGAACTCGGTAAATGAACTGGATGAATTGATTCAGGTTAACACAGATCCTCTCCCAAGCCCATTTTCTATATCTCACCACAGAGGGTAAAATGTAAGGACATGTGTAAACAATAGTCGCACATTTCTAACTACTGTATCTTGTCCACCCACAGTGACTTATTTTTAGGATCTTATTTTTTCTTTCCTGCCAGAATATGTGTTTTGGGTCACGCCTTAGATTCGGCTTGTCCGGAACAGCTTGTTCGTCACAGCTGCACTAGTCCATCTGTATAGGCATATTTTTGTTAGAGTCATTTCTCCCGTATTTAAGCCATGCTTCAGCTCACTAAGCTCCTAGTGGGAAACCTGTCGGTTTCTTGTCCTTGCGCAAAGCATCCACAAGAAAGCTATTGCTACGCCATATTTTGACGGAGTCAATCAGGTACCTTTGTGCCATTTTTCCGAATGGCACAAAGGTACCTGTGAATCTCACTAAATCTCTGTCAAAAGAACATCAGTACTGGTGGCCACAGATTTCTTCATCAAGGTTTGATGGACAAAAGTAAAGCAACTGACCCGCTTTTCGAGGATTATCATGAACTTAGTTTGCTTGCGTTTTGCGATT
This sequence comes from Opisthorchis felineus, assembly GCA_004794785.1. Lineage (NCBI taxonomy): Eukaryota > Metazoa > Platyhelminthes > Trematoda > Opisthorchiida > Opisthorchiidae > Opisthorchis > Opisthorchis felineus. The sequence goes on along the minus strand of SJOL01009403.1, from coordinate 1,456,162 downwards.
TTTGCAATTTAAAGCTATGGTATTCAACATTTCATGGAAAAAGTTGACGTTACCAAAGCAGCTTTGGCCCGACGTTTTAAAGTTGGAGTCATCCCCAACATTGTCTAATTTAACCAAAGGTTTGTGGAGGAAGTGTACTTTTAGAAAAGTTTTATCGTACCAAGTAACAGATTGAGCGTCTGAGGTGTATGCAGCTGGTTGTAGATTGGCCCTAGGTCTTCTCCCTATGCCATTTCTCCTTTCCGTTATAAGGCTTTATTCACATGAATTAATACGGTTGTACGGCAGTTGAACACCAGTGTTCTTTTCTCTTGTTGCTGTTAGTCATAATGCTGCTGAATAGAAGGCATATCACTGAATAGTCGTCGTCTTATTCCATCCTGAAGTAGTCGCTTGGTGTGGATGCACTTCTGTACCGATAGCAAAACTGTCTTTCTGAAAGTTCCTGAACTTATATTTACAATCGCTAGAAAACATTGTGTTGCTTTACCATTTACTGAGCAGTACAACGTGGTATGCTTGTAACGCTCGTAACAGCTTTGGGCGGATGTGTCTGCGAACGTAACTAACAACACCCCATCTGCAGCAATCTGTGTCCAAATCATATACCTGTGACAGGGAGACGATTTTGAGGATTTAAATTTTTTTATTGTGAAGGTACGACACTCCTCGATCATCAGGTCTATCCCATACAATAAACTGGAAAAGCAAGGGAGTAGTTCTAATGCTTGAAAGAAAAACTCGATTATGATGCATTGCAGCTCCTCTTGGAGGCTAACGATATCAGTTCCATCAGTTCATAGCGAAATATTCGAACCATCTATTGGGTCGCGTAACAGCTCGTGTAGCCCAAAGTCCGCGCTTTAGAATGCGCAAATCTGAAGAAGATTTCTTTCACTATTGAGAAGAATGAGATTCATTGACGAGGTGGCGTAGTACACCTGTTCGCACCAATGGATGTAATTCTTATTCAGAGTTCCATATTCGATTTCGTTTCGAAGCTTTATCGTCAGGGTGGATCGAGTACTTAAAGGCACCACAACTGCATCTCTATGTAGGCAGTCGCATGAACTCGGGCAAACTGCCCCCAGTTGTTTGCTCCTTAGGCAAATATCCAGCAGGATGAAACGTGCGGCGCCATGAATGGGCAAAAAGCAGCAAAGAGACGGGGCGGGAAGGGTGAGAAGGAATCACACCCCACCCTCATGAACTTCAAAAATAGCGACAAGCTCCCAATAAGCGCGGCAAAGTTTGTAGCTCCACGCTGGTTTGTCTAGTTACGAATTTCAAAGAAAAAAAGCCAGATAGCGATATCTCATGATGAACAAACATTGGCATCCAGCGCCAAAATGGCCGTCTGTGTTGCTTCCAACCTAGCTGGCAATATGTCAAAATGATCGAATTCCGATGTTCCTAATCTAACTCGCAAACTTTTACTTGATGTTCAATCTCACGTTCCGATAAGTACTTCGTGAAATTACTCCAAACCTACTCAAATAAAAACTAAAGACAATTGTAAACCACTCAAAAGGATGCTGAACACTCCCTTTGACAGTCCACAACCGGTTTCGTCCTTCTGGAGGCTCGTCGGATAGACGCACTCCCCGAGTTTCCGTCAACCTGATGTTCTACAGAAAAACCAAAATTGCACGAAATTTGACAAGTACACTCATTTGTATATCGATCTGGGAGACTCAGGTGTATCTCTCGTTTATGATATTCTTCATCTGAACCTGTTGCACAATTGTGAGTAGTGTCCTTTATGAAAATATACTGCGATATCTCAAATATCATACTAATTGAAACATGAGGCGGCTTTTGTGCAGCAAATTCAGTTGAAGAGCATCATAAGCGGGAGATTCAGTTAAATCACTTGTGAGAATCAACTTGATATGCAAATGAGTGCATTTGTCGAAGGACAACTAGGTTTAGTGTTAGGACTTCGCAAATGGTAATCGAATAGTGGTGTGAATTTCCGAAAATTAAGCGCTCCTATCAGGAAATTTTGACAGAAAGTTGACTTCTTCATGGATATGCATCTAGAACTTTAGGGCCCCTGCTAGGCAATTTTAGGATTTCCGTCAGCATTATCTTAAAAACCTATCCTTTTTCGTGAACGGGTTCGCTGACCGCGACTTCCTATTACGACTCCGCAGTAATCAGTCTGATGATGAATTTTCGTCAGACCAAATAAAAACCGCATTGAATAGTTTTGCGTAGCTGCCGGATTTATTATCTTTTCCGAAATCTTTGAGCTTTTGAAATTTACCGAATTCGACCGAGTTTGGTCAGTGTCTTTAAGCAGTGTATTTTAGTTGCGATGAACCACTTTAGTGTGAAATCGTTAACGCACCCGTGTCTACATGGCGACTACAGTAGCATTCTAATTTCATATTTGAAACCCAGAAGGAAAATACTGATGTTCAGCTGCAGTTCTTGCGTAACTAATGAAGTGACACGTGAAAGCCGTTTTCGGGTGGATCAGAACTCCTGAGGACATGAGTTCATGCTTTCATCGTTTCCTGATAACTGGAACCTACGGACCACTGATTTACCAGTAAACTTGGCAGAATAAAATTAAATGTTTTTTGATTCACTCATTCAAATGAGGGGTACTTGACAATCAACCTGAATAAGATGTGCAAGGTGTGATTTGGGACCGCCCGGTGACAGTTCACGAGCAACAGGTCTAAGTAAAACTTTAAAACAAAGGTTTCTTCTAACATTCGGCAAACAGTTGTAATTCATTCTCAATTTTCGGCCCTTATGCAAAGTTGTCAAGTAAGAAAAACGGTACATATTCAGACAAATGGAGCCAATGTAGAAGTGGTCAAGCGGGCTTCTGGGAATGCTAAAGCCTGATACCTAGAGGACGCCGGTGGTACCTTAAAAATCAAGATGCATTACACCTTGCCATACGTACGCTTCAAGGAACAAATGATTCCATTTTAAGTTGTCCACTCGTATTGGAGCTGTTTGTTCTTTAGAAGATTGTCTCTGGATTGAAGTTTGTATGACGAAAGCTCCTTTACTCGTGTGTGAAATTCCCGAGCAAAAATTTGGTTTATGACGCTCGAATACGAAAGTATTCCTTCTCTTTTTGGCACTCAATTATCAATTTTTTAATCCACGAATACTTATCTTTGTGGTTTGTGTTACGCAGCGTGTTTTGTGTCGATATCCTTTTTACCTTTTGAGAAAACCTCTTATGACGGAAGAAAGATTTGCACCTCCCGCTGAAATTTTTCGCTCACTTCTAACGTTAAACCTAGGGCATGCCGTACAGGTTGCCTTGCTACCTTAAACTTACCATTTTAGCAAGTTCCCGCTCAGACGAGATGTTGGCCTGACTGATCACGACCTTAAATTCTATGACGTTTAGTCTTCACTTTCCAAATTTTGTTTAAATAAGTAAACTGATTTCATTTATATAGCGTACTGCTTATCTTCAGCACTGACAATTACACCACAGGCAACTTCAGGCCACGTCGAACTGATGAAGTTTCCTCGATTGGTAACAAAGTGTTTGCAACTGAAACTCGATGAACAGGTAAAAAAACAATGAATGCATAGACTTTTCAGTGTTCGACGTTGGAGATTGTGTTCTTTTAAACACATTTGATTCCACTCCTATATCGTTTCTGCTTGATGGGATATGAGGTCCGCATTTAAAGAACTATTTTGGTGAGAACATGATAGTACTCCTAGTATCGACCCGATTGGGAATATCAGTGGGATAATCCGTGAGATCAAAGTGTTTTTCTAAAGATTATAACTCTGGTTAACTCACGAGAAAGACCGAATTGTTTGTATTGACAAATGACGGAGTGATCCGCTTCTAATTGTCAATCTAACTGCCTTAGATTTGCTACTTACTGAAGGAGGCTCTGTTGCTTTTAAATTGAAAACTAATGGTGAATCGGTGTACGTCATTTAAAAAAGATCAGGTTACGGAGATGAAAGGCGGCAGAGAGTATGGAAAAGGGCTTAACGGTCTTCGTATAGGCGTGGTATGAGTTTGAGGAAAAAGCTCATCCAACATTCCGACGCAATCGAGGGAATACATGGAGCGAAAAATATCCGCAAGCTTCAACGTAGTTTCTCTTTTTCAGGGTAGATATAGCGGGTTCTGTACGTATGCAGCCGAAAACCCCTTGTTAGTTGAATAACTTCGTAGCCATTAACTGATGAAAGACAAGGTTCTTTTCAGGTACCTGATTTGATGTTCAGGTGCCCGAGAACTGAATAGATTACGGGCAAAAAACTACCTGGTTGTGCACAAAGTTTTTTTTTGAGTTCATTGTTTCACACTCAGCGGTACAACAGAATACTAAACGGTCATGTTGACTGATCTGAGCATTTACAGGTTGGGCAACCGTCGTCATCAGCATCATATCCAAAGCTACACACTGTTTTACACTCAACTACCGGACAACACTCGCAAGTTGGACAGCCTGATGTTGGTGAAAGTTTTTTCAAGCCGCCTGAGCATTTCTTGCTGCAAGCCTCCTGTTTACAACCACTGAGCAGTGGATTGTCAATGTCCAATACCGCTGGGATGGCTATGGATTCCACGGTCGATATCTTGCTATTCAATTTGTCCGGTTTTGCATTAGCTTGGGATTGTTGTACAAGCTCACGCTGGAGCGTACTTTTCACCTTCTCGAACAGCAGCTTTGGTTTATTCCACTTGGGTTGGAGGTTGGTGGAATCGGGCATTTGATCAACGGGAGAATTGACAAACACTGGAAGTGGTCCACTCTTCGGGGGATCAAACAATGGAGATGAAAAATCTACCGTTGGAACGCTTGGATGGAATTGATTGATGTTAGCATTAGCCGGAGAAGATTTTTTGCCCAAAGGTCCCTCTACGGGGGCACTCCATGCACTGGTACCCACTGAACGTCCGAGTTCTGGAAGTTCAAATTTACGTGCGGGTGTTTCACGCCATTTGAACACTGCAAAGTGAAGAAATGTTGTAGTCTAACCACATCAGTTCGGTGCTATGTAGACGACCGTACCAGAGTCTGTTGGTGAAACTAGCAAATTCAACCAGTCGTGATTGCGGACCACTCAATAACATTTTTTCAGCTAGAAAATCATCTAGTATAGAAGCATTTTTACACAATACTCAGTCTGAGTTTGAAATTCAACCCCCTGACACAGTGCCGTACAGGTACTCCCTACCGAATACACTGAAGTGCAATATAGTCATGGAAGACTTGATTGCCTCTTTGATTGAAACTTTGGATAGCCGACACTCAATATAACCACTCCGGAAGCTTCGCTGATGAAAAGTATTGTCAGAGCACTACGGTATCTAGAAGGCTACAGTATTATAGTAACATGAAAAGAACGACGGACTCCGATCCCATTCTGTGTATTTCATTTGCAAACGCTTCGCTTGGGAATGGGTTGGTGGGGCCAGCACTAATCCTAGGTGGATTTAGCTACGCGCATAAGTCCCTGTTTGGTTAGTAGAGAGGGTAATTGGAGGTAAATGAAAACACCGTTATCTATTAGTAATTTCGCACAGAACGGTTTCGCGATCACAGATAATAGGGCTAAATACCACGTTTGGTAGATTGCTAGGTGCAGTGGAACCACACAACATAATACATCGAAGGAACAAGTCTTGCATGCAAGATCTGTCCTCAGGCTGTGGTGCTCCTTTCACGCATCCCAGATCTAACAGCTTGACATAACTACACCAGCTACATTGTTCTCCGAAAAGTGTACATCCGTCGCTCAGCCACCGTTTCATATAGTTAGTCGAGTTGCATGTCCGAACAGGTTGTTGTCATGTCTGTTGCTTGGCCTCTCCGAGGAAGACTTGTTTTGACCTTGTCAGACCACTGAATATGCCATTTTAAATTGCGGTCCTTAGAGCAAATAGCAGATGGTCCACCATGCTCATCAGTCGGTAGCTCAACCGCAGTTGCTTGTGCCTCACGCTATTCGTCCGCAAACACACAAATCGATCAGGATTTTACCCCAAAAAAGTGATCTGGAAGGTGACACTGGAACACCGCACGGATGTACCATCCAACGTGCGACGTTCAACTTCTGGTCAAGGTCATATGCACCTAGGCATCCAAGGTCTTTGTGACCATGACGGCTAGTTGTCATGTCTGCCAACTTGGTCTAAACATTGACGAAAAGTGCAACGATGTGGCAACACGAGAAAGTCCACAATAAAAGTATCGGAAACGCTCCACCGAGGTGTACGGAGGGGGCGTTTCAGCCTGCCCGAAGAACCTTATTTGGGATTAAGCACTGTATGAACAGACGTCTGAAGTAGGTTATCTACAAATAGGTCAAATATTGCCCTATTGGATATCGTTTCAGATCACACGGGTCTTCATACGCATGCCAATGTTAAGTTGCCTATTTCCCTTTTTTGCAGATTGTTAGACCTTGGTAATCGCATCACATTGTCATTCTGTGTGAAAGCTCACAAGGCAACCAAGTTAAACGTCAAACGGTGGTGGAACGTCGTCCATTCTCCAAGTTGGATAACTGGATAGGATGTTCCTCCTCCTCCCCCTCCATTAAAATGGCTGCAGGATTGCACAGCTCCATCCCGATATTTATTCTTGGGTTGAAACTTACAAAGTACCGATACCAAAGTGATTCCTACTTGTCTACCGGAGTAGACTGTGGAGTTCCGTCTTTAGTCAGAATTTGAGGACCAGGAGGATACTGCCAGTGACCAACTGGAAGGCACGGTTTAAAAGAGAAGAACTACAGTACGTTCAAATCGCATCTACCTCCCAAGGGATTCGCTTTAGCGCGCCTGGAATTCTTATCAGAGTGAGAAAAATTGACAGCTGCTCGAGTGCAATCATGCAAAGATAAGCAACTTAGTATGCGAGACCAGGTTTGTACAAGAAGGTTCTGGGATCTGCCTTACTAGGATGAAATGGGAGATGTAATTGCGATTTGCAGTGTGGCTCAGTCTTTCCCCTTACCACACCAACCGTCTCAAAGCGCGGCAGACTATAATGGCTCTTTAGAAAACTCATGCAATTAAACAAAAAAACTTCCGATTGTTGTGAGCGTCACCACTGCCCGTTTCGCGTTTCATAATTAGCGAAGATAGCAGCCTCATTACGGTTGGTGATTTACCAATGTCATCATCCCTTCTTGGTGTGAAATATAACCAAATTATCTCAAGAACCGCCTATATAACTGAAAATTGTGTGTACCTCCGTTCATTTAAAGTGAGTGGGAAATTTGTGCACATCAATCCAGTTAGGAGATTTGCGGCCAGTTTTGGGCGTTCTCAGATTGCTCGTAGATGTATGTACTTATCGTATCGCCTCTGATTCACTCTGCCGCAAAAAGGTGGAAGTAACTTTTAACCTGTCTTGAAAAATGTGGGAAAATCTACGCATTTTCTAGCTTGCGGTTGGATTTTATTGAGATATGTTCAAGCACCTCTGTCAGTTTTACTAAAATTTAGAGAGCCTGGTTTGCTTATTCGAGTGATACAAACAAACTAATATTCCTAGGATGAGGTTAAATTTAAAGGCAATGAGAGCAATAGAGGTGACTTTTCAGTCACCAAATTAGGTAATTTCTAGGGCAGCTACCGGAGTGTGGTTGCTTGATTTCATCCGATCAAAGTCATGGTCACATTTGAGAGAACAGCTATGGAATTTCCTGTGGATGTGTGCAATATTCTCATTCAAAGATCAGGTTTGATCAAAAGTAACCACTTTAATGCTGAATTAATGTAACCATTATTGGTTCTGCAAACCAGTTGAACAACACAGCTAGCGAATTCTTAATTTTAGCAAACTAAAACGTATTTGCCTGCCAAATCAGATCTGGGACACTTTAATAATAGATTGAGTTAGTCATCAGCTAGAATACACGAAATTCGACACAGAAGGCAAGGAGCCTCCAACTCAATCCTGCGAACTGGCCTTCCAAGCTCTCAGTTCAGCTGGATCAAGGGACGAGTTGGTAACTGCAATTTAATTGCACGCTTAGTCCTGTAGAGATGTAACAAAACCGGCTAATGGTACGTTCTATGCTACTCGACCTATATCGCTTATAGATGATGTCTGTTCTAAGTAGGGTTGCCAAACAGAGCGTGCACAGAATCTGTCCAGTAGTTTGGCGGGAGAGGCTTTTCCTTTGGAGTGCGTGGACCAGAATGGTAACATGAATGTTTCCTTATAGATTTATTTCGACTACGGTTAGCCCAACGAAATTCTTAATTTTCGGGTCTCGTGTGTCACTTTACTAATATAGACTACTAAGATCAGTATAAAGTGCATGCATAAACGGTCCACTGTGTTTCCACTCACCAAATGCAGATTTCCCACCTGCCTTGTGACTGATCTCTCTCGGCGCGGATGCAAGTCAAGTTATGGTTAGTGACGAGCACCGTTATGAACTCCTTAGAGGATAAATTTCTCTTCACATTCGTCATATTTTGAAAGTTAGCTGTAAGACATTGAATAGTCCTACTCGAGGTACTCACCTATAGGGTTCGCAATAATGTATTAACATTAGCTTTCCTGTGGTTGTGAACTCGCTCCCTCATGTATCTCTGGGGTTTTTCATTCTCAAGTTGAGTGTATTTGAGTGTGACGGTCACTGCCATGCCTCTTTGCATATATAACTAAGATCGCTTTTTAGTAACTTACCTTGTGCTGGAGTAAACAAGGCCTGAGGGTTTGCTTCTTTCAATTCATTGGTAGCAGCACCCGTTTTTGTCATCTGAGCCGCACGTGGTCTGTCTGCTTTGGTTTCGAAGGGTTGCTGTGGATCCATCTCAACTTTGAGTTGGCCGGAATCGTCAACCAGCAGCTTGAGGTTCATCCACTTCCTCGTTTGTTTAGAATTCGATTTTGAATTCGGACCTTTGGATTTTCCCGTTTCTACGGATCCTCTGGATGAGTCGGCTTTTCGCAGGATCATTGAATCATCATTCATTCTCGATGATTCGCGTTTGTTCAGGTCGCTCATGCTATCCGAAAATGGTGGATCTGAACGTCGAGGAGACCTTGCTCTCAAGAGAGCTGCGTCTTTCTCCTTTTTTGGCCGGAAGGATTTGACGGGCGTTATGCTTTCTAGGTAGACCGCGTAGTTGTCGTCTGTGGAATCCTTTAGCATATTCTCTGGATGAAGTCCTTCCATGGAGGTTTCAATTAGTTGTTTGCCACTTGGAGTTTTAGGAGCCCCAAGTCTTTCATCACTTTTCCATAAGAAAGGTGGAGGTTCATTTAGTTTAGTCCCACCCTTCATTGGGAGTTTCGGACGACCAACCCAAGGTGGATCATTGCGAGTTTCGGTTGCCTAGATCGAAGAAGAAACAAAAAATAGGTATGGGTTTACCCGAAGTTTGACATGATTAATAGGCTGACTGAACGGTTTGTTCCGGCTCGACCGATCAAAAATCGGATGTCACATGAAAAGAGTTATGGTCGGAGTTTGAAACGCTAAACCACATAATTCTTTCCGTCGTAGTTGTGGTTCATCAAATGAGTGTAGATTTTTCAGGCGTGTTTTAAGACCACTCGTACACCTAACACAATTCGCAGCGACTAAATAAGAATTCAGCATCAGGTTTCCATTAGGGACGGATGGCTCTTTAAGAAAAAAGTGAATTAGCCATCAATAATTGGCTGGCGTGAACATAATTGCAGATATAAGTGAAAGCACTTTATGTCGGGAAACCGTAAAGCACTGTACTGCTGTTTTACCCAGTTTGGGATTCATAA
>SJOL01009403.1:1403297-1431202 GCA_004794785.1 Opisthorchis felineus | reverse complement strand
GCTGGGCGTGCAGAACGTCACAGATAGGGGTCACGTCTCCGATCAATGTGAATAGCAATTACAGAAGCCCAGGAATCATTGCGTGGTAACAGAGAGTTTGTTGTACCGATCACAGTTGCACTGGTCCCTCACTACACATGAAATTATTGAAACCAACCATCAATAAACAGACAGGTGAAAGCAAAGTGATCGAATTACTGATGCTGCTGAATCAAACTATCTACTTACTTCGTCCCCGGAAAGTAAGTTCCTTTGCTTTTGTGATCCGCCCAGTGTTAACGGGGCCATTTTCCTTGGAAATCCTTCCGGATGTTTGTCGGGGAGATTTAACCTCTTTGCAGGTGAAACTTCTTCCCGACTGAGTTGCTTCCCTCTACGTCCTACGTTTTCCATTAGTCGGGAGAACGAGTTTAGTTTCTCTGAAAGTGGCGGAGAGTTTTGTTCTAGCCTCAAAGGCCTGTCGGGTTGTGGCTCTGGTCCTTTAAACAAACGATTTGTGACCTTCGGAAAACGCGGTTCATCAAACCTTGGCAAGCTTTCGTCGTCTTCCATCTTGATTCCATCCATCTCGATAGGCATATAGCTAAACCTTGGAATTTTTGCACGCTTTTCTCTTGGTCTACGCCCCCTTCGCCCACCTATGCGGCTATCACTGTGCCAGTCAGATCTAAGATTTTGACGAGCTGATAAACCACGAGCCTCTTCATCCGGCAAGGTGTCGTCAGATGGAGAGTCGTTGCCATCTACGTCCTTTGGTCGACGGGAACGTGGAGCTGAGCTGTCGGATTCTTCTCGCAGTAGTCTTAATCGGCGTTGCCTCGATGGAAAGTCGTCATATCCCACTCGCTTGTTATTTTCATATCTCAGTGGCTTAGAAAGAGACTCCGTTTCAAATATAAGACAGTGTAAGCTAATCCAAAAGAAAAATATTTTCCATGTCATTTTCCCGATGTGTTACGCCAATGTCACTCTCCCAGCAAGTGTATGGAGCACTGCCAGAAAACGGGCTAGACAACTGCGTAATTTCATGACCTATCACTTTGTGGGTATCAATTAATATAAGATGCTCTATTCTACTGCACTTTGCTGCTACGCAGTAATTCGATCGATCTTGACACAGGACCCCAAGAATCAGCTGATAATTGGTCTCATGACCAAAAGATGTTTACCAGGACTAACTTATCACTACTGGACTCATTTGTTCATGCAATCAAACAGCTATTCGTTTACATTATTTCGTTAGCCGCCATTACAGGCAGTCATCAGCGATTCGGAAATGGATGCGTACAACCCTTCCGGACATCAGCCTTCCGGCTGGCTACATTGAGGACAACCGGTGGCTGACTTCCCCATATCGTGTGCATCTTCCGAAGGAAGATTTATTGTATCAAAACGGAAAAGCAGCTTGATGACAACTCAACCCACGCATTCTGAGGTAGATGAAGAAGTGTCCTCCTAGATAAAACACTCTTTTGGAGGGGGAAGCACCGACTTTTGCCTCAAATTCAACCAACCATCGAGGAAATGAACTCGCAAAACCATACGACAGAAAACGTGTTTTGATAAATAGCTTCTGTATTCCGAAAAAGGAAACAATGTCGACAATTCCTTATGCCATCAGCCTACACAATTCCCCAAAAACATGCATACAAGCTGTCCACATTTGAGATGAACCTGAAAATAGGTTACAGGTTCCATCAAGAATTTGAACGTATGTGTGATGGTTCACTTTATCTAATTAACTCATTAAAGACTTTCTGCAATCCCTTCACGCCACAGCCTGCACTGACGCATCCTGCGGCATCCCGCTATATACTCCGTTCGACAGCTTCATTCCAGGTTATTGTACGCTTCCTCGTCGTACCTACTGACTAAACGTACCATTTGTAGTCGTTATAAAGTAGTTGAAAGCAAAATGCAGCAACTTGGAATATGGACCTTGAAGGTCGTGTTACTCAATCACGTTCCGACTGCCGGTGACAACAATCCTTTAGAGGTTGAGTGCACTGGCTACATATCTGCCATAAGTAGTAAGTGCATAGTTATACATGTTCAGTTGAAACCATCCACACCAAACACGAGATCTTGGGAAGACAGTGTTCAAAATGGTAAACAAATGATTAAGGCACCCGAGGTCTATTGACTCAATTCAGCAGCGAAACTGGTGAAGGAATCGGGATATCCGGGCTCATCTCCTTCTGTTTCTTAAGGAGAGGGCCGATGGATATTGTCAGCACCATGACAACACAAATGAATGTTTTAGGAAAATGCCGCATCTGTTAGCTGCATTTTGACGACGATCTCAGGCCGTCTTATTGGTTGTTTAGTCTTCTGGCCAAACGATCGATCTGGCGAATATTTTCCAAACTTTAACGAAAACGACGACTTCCCAGCCGGTTCCAAGAGCCTTCCAACCGACTGACAGTTTGTCACCGTTGTGCAGGGAAGGACAGTCTGGATTGCCTTTTAGTGGACTAGTGAAAAAGAGTAAGCACCGTCGTCTCCTTCATTCATCGAATGTGGATCTGGCCATTTACTTGATTTCTGTTGTGGTTCTTTGCATAATAGATGGGCGGGAATTTTCAGAAGTTGGGGGGAAGCACAAATTAGTCACGACTTGTTTTCGTCAGGCAGCTACACAAATTATTTCGCTTTCTGGTAAACCACCATTGTGAGTAGAGTAACGCCCAAGTATCACTTGTCATTCAGCCGAATACTCACTAGATTCTATTTCCTTCTACCTAGTAAGTGTAAATATGTTACCATGGGACCCTCGGAAAGCCAAATTCTTCAAAGTGATGTAAGGATTCCTTAAGATTATTGAAGACGTCGCTTCATGAGAAATTCTCAAGATGTTTTGGAGGTGGGGTTCTGATGAGTAGGCTAGATTAGGTCACGTCAGTCATCCGGCTGGTGTGACCTACGTAGAGTTGTCAAGAAAGCATGTGTCACGGCGCTGTCACAAGAAAAAGTTCTCCCCATTGATTTATCAGAGTTGGTTCCTACCATTATAGTGTTTGGCGTTCTTCAACACTCTGTTAATATCTTCGAGTCGTTAAACTTTGTTTGCCGTCCCGATCAAAGTGCGCACCACCAAGACCCAACTACTAAACAGTGATAAGACAAAACATGTGCCGAATCATTTATTTGAGAAGAGCCAAGAATTGAAAAAAGTAGTGTATTGACGCCCAGTCAAAAGAATAACGATGAAAATGCTACGCCTGACACTACGGAACGGTGCGCGAAACGTCAGTAAGCCCATTCGTTTGCCTTAATTTTCACCGGCCCTGATCAACCCCAGACATTTTACTCCGCAATACATGCAGTGCATACTTCCATTAAATATACATTTACTTCTGATTTGGAGAGTACACTGAGCGCTGAGGTGTGAAACGTCACTTTGCGGACCCAATGTCTTATTGATCCTAGGTTGACTTTGTCCGGTAAGATGTCCACAGCTTCAAGCACGTCACGACTTGTGTGATTCCTACCTATTGACGAGCTTTGAACCGAATATGCCGAAAACATTTATCGTTTGAGGTTTAGAAAGTGAATCCTTCTTAAAGGCGGTTGGAAACGACATAGGTGCCTAAAACACCGACGGAAACAAAGAGCACATTCCTGCCAGTTAGACCAGATGGACGATGAAGAAGCTTATGGCAACTTCTTTTTCTACGGGTCCCAAGACCACCACGGAAAACCACCGAAAAATCTGTTTGGTAAGTTACAATGGAAGTTGCTAAAGGCTGCGGATAACCTGTCAAAAAGTAACCCAATTTTGGTGTTAGAAAGTACCCGAGTTCTCCATTTTTGAGAAACCGGAGACAAAGAAGAACACACAGGTATATGCAAGACCCCGAGATTTACAAGTGAGCAGAGTATCCTTAGTCCTTAGAAACGAATAAAGAAGCGGCAAGTGTTGATAATAAGAACTGCTGTGTTTTCTATTGGTAGAACGAGGGGAGTGGTGCGCGATGAACTAAGTAATAGAAAGTATATTTTAGAGTGTAAAAGGAAAACGCCATTCGGTCATATTAAAAGTCACGACCCATTTGTTCATAAAGATTCATCATCTCTTCCATTTAAATGTGATTAGTGAATCTGGGGATAATTCTTCAAAGTGGCATGATAACCAACGAGACCATTGCTCCTCTTACCAACTGTCAGACTGCTCCGAAATCGTTTGCTACCGGTAGAATGTTCTGAATCAAACAGGAGCTGAGTACATCAAGAAAGACTAGTGATCCTGGTAGCACTTTTTATTATTTGTGATGGCTCGCTGGAAATACTGGGCAGTCAGGACTATAAGCCTGGTCCGAGAAAAACGATGTCAGTACTTAGCTCAAAAATCTGCTTAGTTTGTTACATACTACTTATTAAGTTGAGACGGCGAAATCAAAGCACTCAGTTTTTACCCATTGTCCATCGTGTTTCCGTTGAACACCTACGTTTTCGTAGAGCACTAGCTGCTTTCAGTAAGCTTCGGAATAGAAAATACGGTTGGAGCGGAATGTATAAGTGGAGTATCTGCATAGAGGTAGCTCAGGTGGTTAAGGGTTTTGTGAAACAAGGGCGACATAAGCCATTCAGGGAAGTTGAGTGAAATGGTCGATGGGAAAGTTGACGCCTTCGGGTGACACGGGGCTAGCTGGTATAGTGGAACAACGATCGTCTCTCTTGTTTTGAATACCCTTCGTCTACCTGCCGTAGATGAATGAATCATGCTGAACGACTCAGTCACTTAGGTCCGATAGTTAGCGTCTACCATGGCGCTCCGCTTGTACGGAATCAATGCGTGATGGAGTGTGATCAGCAGTTTTTGAGAAGGGTTTCGTTCCCCTCACTTGGAACATCCGTAATGCACAAATAAAGCACTGAGGGAGACTGGCCGTAGACTGGCATCCTATACATGTTCGTGTTGGACAACCGATAGCTGCTAAAGGGATCTTCAGCTAAGCACAGAGACTGTCCACTGAACCAGACCCCCAGCCTTCACTTGATCGTTTCAAAAGCATTGTCGCATCTGAATAGGAACTTGATATAGATGGGCACCTTTTCTATTTTCCTGAGTTGTCCAGAGGTTATTATGAATATGGGAAATCCAAGCAGGGTTAAATTCAGTCGATGTCAGAGTGTCAATGGTTGTATCCCTGGATCATGTCCTCTAAGCGCGGCTCATCCCGAATTCGTATCCGGGGTTACTGACACTAGAGGTGCCAGGGTTTACCAACACATTGGCTGCTACCATTTGGATAAATTTGCCATATACTGCGATAGGCTGTGCGCCTGTTTATTGGAAACCATACTACCCAAATTTAGGCTGGCAATTTGCGATCGACATAAAGTTACCGCCGGCGACAAAATTTGAGGCTGCTGATCCTAACTCCAATAGCAAGGTTCAGTAAATAAGAACTTTCAGAAAACACCCAGAATTTACGGAATTCCTGCTGAGGCTTTATTAGGAAACATCAAGAATAAAACAATAAAACCATGGGACTGTACATGGATAGTGTTACACCGAAACATTCTCTAGTGATGAGTCCCGGCTACACCGCCTCGAAAGCTCTCAGATCATTACACTATGCCTATGTATGTTCAACAAGTCAGTTCCGAAGGCAGTTTTGCACGTCCCACGTGTTCCCGACCAGACTACGGTTAAGACTGCAAGTTGGCCGAACCGAAGTCAACTCCTAATGAGATTAGAGGTGTGAAAGGTCAATCCGAATGATTAGGCCTTACTCCGAAACTATGTTCAGATGTTTTCGTAAAGCAAACTACTCACAAGGTTGCTGAACGCCCTTTAGATGTGTCTATTGCACTGCTTTCCAAAGGTGAAGGCACCATGTTGCTGTTCGTCTTCCCTAAGGATACGGGACTTCTCCGTACCAAATCCCTACCATTGTCTTTCCTGTCTACTCCTTACTAAGGCATTCTTTCCCTAAGATTGTATGGCACCTAAGCGTTATTGCCTTCAATGATGATGATGGGAGGTGCAATCAGTGCGCTGTCACGCTGAACTATCCTATCTTCCCGTTTACCCCTGGCAACGAGTTATGGTAATAGTTGTCCGATTGTGTGGCTGTAAACATAACAGAATTGAGAAGTGTTGCACATTCTTCCTCAATCTTTATGAGAGCGAATCTGATACATATGGTTTATCCGAGAGGTCACTTTTCACAATTCTACAAACGTGAAAGTAAGCGGAGATATAGGTGGAAGCAGGTTAAGCTCTGACAATGCCTCGTATGAAGCCTTTCTGTGTTTTTCGATTCCATACTGCTAGTAGGAGTTACTCTCACCCGACACATTTCATTGGAAGTTTCAAACCTGCATTGAAACTCTCAGACATCTAATAACAGGGTATGAATAAACTACCTGAGTTGTGTAATTATAATGTGTCAAACTTGCAGTTATCCCAATACTGACCATGCCATTTTGGGAAAACAAATGAAGTACTGCTTCTTCCATCCCCGAACATTGAGATTTTTTCGTTTCACGAAGCAGTCGAAACCACTAGTGAGAAGAAAGTGTTCCTTTCACTAGATTTTACAAATTTGATCGCTTATTCTTTGTAAGCTATATGATGATGGATCCAAATTCGTCGACAATCCCCTACCCGTTTCGCCCTATCTAGATTCCATCAGGTGCGCGTAATCCCGTACCACTTACGAGGAAACATATTTCGACTTTTTGAATGCCGACGTAAATTCACCCTGAGACGGACCTGCACACTCAATTGGAAGACGCTACAAACGACATGTTTATTAGAAAGTCGCTTGCGTCTTCCATTCGCACGAACTTGTCTGCCCAGTTAACGGTCGGACAGTGTAGGCGTGTAATTGTGGAGTGGGGCTAACTGAATGTGAGAATTCCATCAAAGGTCCGAAGTCCATCGTGGTTCACCATAGTGAACTGAATGCTAGGGGCGTATCAAATGACTTATATGCATATTTTGTGACAAAGCGATGCACACAGTGGAGGCTAACTTAAAACAGATACTGCAGTCCCACGAAGTAACTGGAAAGAATCACGATTCGATGAAGTCGAAATCTAACAGTTGTCACATGGCAGTCGAAATTGGGTAGGCATAACCAGTTGATGATTGATTGATCGGCCTGTCGCGGCGTTAAAACGTCAATTAATGTGACAATATGTGATACTGAATAGAAAAGTGGCAGTTGAGGAACTGTGCAACAAAGACGTTTGATTTTACAACACGAATGGGACTGACGCAACTACTAGTCAAGATCAGTAGACGTTCATAACTGAAGTTCACCTTAGCGAAATACACTCATTTGCATTCCAATTTGGTTTTGACGGGAGACACACCTGGAACCCAGCTAAATTTCTCGTTTTTATGATGTTTTTAAGTTCATGCTATTGTCATGTTGTCCACCTTACTTTAGGTAGTCGAGAACAAGCGGAATCTCCAGACATTTAAGGAATCAACTTCTGATTTCTCAGTTAGTTACCGTCTACATGCAGATCAACTACTGCCGAGGACACCCTTATGGACATGCACGACTCACCGTAACGTTTTCCTGACATTTACCGTTTCCGATAATAAATGTTTCTACATGTATCTACTGGATTCTCCTTTCCGAACATTACTGGCTAAACGCCACAGTAAATGTCGTCAATTTATTTCATATTGTGTACATAGCATCGTGCTGAAATTTGGTAGTCCGGGTGCGTGAACTAGCTACTGCCAAGGTGGCAGTTGAGAGACTATATAAATGTAATTAGATTTGTATGAAATACCCACACAACCGCGCACTGACAGCGTTCCCTCATATGGTGGCGAAACGTTTGCAAGCCAATTACCAAGCTCGGCGAACAGATCAACTGCCGCCTGATCAAACTTCAAAATTTTCTCCACGCATATTTAACTTGTTTATTAATGTTGTCTTGGTTAAGTCTTTCATAGACAGACCTGTGTCGCTCTTCATATTCACTCAGAATACCTAGCAAACATTGAACTAGGTGGTTTATATACTAAGTGGTATCGGATATTAAAAATATCAGACGAATGAAATGAAATAGAATGACCCACTCAACCCCGCACTGACAATGTCACCGCGATTGGTGATAAAACCTTTACAATCCAACTGCCAAGCTCGGCGAACAGACTAAGACCAAGTAATCGTTCAGCTGTAACACCCTTTTGGTGAATAGCTGCCGTGCCACCCGGAGAAAGCACGAGAACGAAGATACTGCCAGGTCGCCCAAGCCAGAGGAGCAGTCAAGATGCAGAGGTTGGATTCGAACCATGGACCTTTCGGTCAGTAAGTTCGCGCC
The DNA here is from genome assembly GCA_004794785.1 of Opisthorchis felineus. NCBI lineage: Eukaryota > Metazoa > Platyhelminthes > Trematoda > Opisthorchiida > Opisthorchiidae > Opisthorchis > Opisthorchis felineus. The sequence goes on along the minus strand of SJOL01009403.1, from coordinate 1,422,904 downwards.
CCAACCGCTGGGTCACCTCAAGCTCTGGGGTGGTATCGGGTGCCTTCCCAATATAAAAAGGCTAGCCCAATAAAACCGTATAAGTTCGATCAGCTCTTCGTTAGGTGGAAATATACATGTGAATATCTGTTGATCTTGGATATTTGAGAAAGCGAATATTCATAGTGGGATGAAGCAAGAGCGCTGTCGTTGGTGCTTTATTTGGTGACGTGTGTTAACCGAGAACATCGAAACAGATCCGTCCTAACTACCGCCATGGTAGCTACATTCGTGTGCGATAAAGGTGATCCCTCAAAAAGCGGTGCGAGCTGCTTTCCAAGTCTTATAGGGGACGCTCACAGTATTACTCCGTAAGCTGCGGTTTCTTAATGTCTTATTAACAAAAAGTGAGATGCGTTTTATTCTTTGCTCGTATGATCCGCCAAAAGCGCCCTCTGGAAATGCTGTCTCACTCATCAATATGCAGAACCAGTTAGGCCGTTTCCTGTGTCCTTTTGTTCGGGAGAACTACTGCATTCTGAGTCATTTAGGGGGCGAGATGGTTCAGTGGTTAGAGCACGAATTTACTGACCGGAAGGTCCGTGGTTCGAACCCCACCTCCGCATCTCAACTTCCCCTGTATAGGCTTGGGCAACCTGGAATTATCTCAGCCCTCGTGCATCCTCCGGGTGGCATGGCAGCTAGGCACCGAAAGGGTGTTACGGCTGAACGATTTATTTATATGTATTTTAGGCCACCATATTAGATGTCAAACGTAGACAATCCTATAAATGCATGAGAGACAACAGTAGGAACAAGAGTACTGTTGTTGAACCTTGTGTAAGTCTTTTACTCCATAACGTTCACCACTCATACTGCACTTTCCAACTTTTCATTAACCTTCACTTTTCGTAAGGCTGACCGTCCATCAATCGAATTTGCTGAAGGCGCTGTAGCTATTATGGTGTTTTGGCGGAAGAGTCCTTCTGCTACGATTATCATAAGAATTTGTGCCAGCTATTCCCTCAACTCTACTTTATGAAACCCATTAAAACATACTTAACCATTTCGGTGCTTATCTGTCGTTGGATCTGTCGTATTAGAATTCATCGCAGAGACGAATGCAGCTAAGCCTTGGGAGACCCCGTATGAGCCTAGATTTGGGGTCTCTACTGGTCCAGGATCTCGTAATCTCATTGGCTGCACATCTGTTCCTAATAAAGAAACCAAGGCCTCATTGCTACACCCCTACTCTGATTGGTCATCCATTCTTCCTAACTTTTCTATAAAAATTGGGGGTCTAGGAGGTGACTTTAGCTATCGGCCTAACTGTTGGCTCGTTGTTCGCTTTACTGGTACGTCTGAAAGAATGAACAAAGTGAAAAGTAATCACAAGAACAAGCGGGAGGAGCAAACAGCCTTCATACATACAACCAATCGGTTCCGTTCAAGCACCGGGTGGTGTTGAGGCAGACAGACAGCAACAAAATTCTAATGGTATATGAACAAGACAAGCACTAAATAAAACGCCCAACCGCATCTCAGTTGATCAATCGCGATTAAACGTAGATCACCTATGCCAACTCCACCAGAAAATTGTACAAAGGTTTGAGGATCACAACGTTTTCAGAGGTGTTAAGAGGAGAGAATACAATTTACAATTTCAGTCATAGGCTTACAGAAAGTTAGGAAGTACTGAAGCTTCGACATTTGTAAATATTTTATGGTTTGACTTGTACACTCAATTGCATACTAATTTGGCTTTGACGGGAGACTCACCTGGAACCCAGCTGAATCACTCGTTTATGATGTTCTTCTTGGTATGCAAATGGGTGTTTGTCGAACTTCGTGCAATTTGGGTTCAAGTAGGACATAAGGTTGACGGAAAATAATGGACTGCGCCTACCCGATGAGCCTCAAGAAGGGTGAAACCGGTCGTGGGCTGTCGAAGAGTTTTCAGTAACGTTGAGTAGTGTACTGCGTCTATACGTTATGGTTCAGTTTATCTCGATTTCCATATAAATGGACAGTCAATGGTAGCTGTTTTATGGGACAGTTGTCCTGATCCCCATAAGATGAAGGAACATTATCAATCTGACAGATAAAAGATCATTCTTTACCTGTTTACGTTCACCCTCGGAAAAGAGAAGTGTATTTCAACACGCTACGTGAGCTGACGAGAGGAGTGGCATCAGATATTGGTGGTTAACACTAATTGGGCGGACTGCGGCAACTGATGCAGAACAGATTCATAAGCTTTCAACCTGTGCTTCATCGCTGGACATCAAGTGGTACGGAAAGGCCTATTCGAGCTGCATCGACTGTTTTTATCTCCTGGCAACGCTCTGAAGAAGACAGTCCAACAAAAAGAGCACTTTCGTTGCAAGTGTACAATTATTTACAGGGAGGGATGCAATACCAGAGCTAAATTTATTTGTTCAGCCATGGTACAGACTGGTGAGTCACGTTCCCGCTCTCTACACCTACCGATCAGCTAGGATTTCCACACTCAATAATCAGGCATGACCTGAAACGTGTTCTCGGATTAGTTGAACCGTCTATTGTTGAATGGGATGAATGCTTGTACGGTTTTGTCAGACCGACATACAGACAGTTCCAAAACATTCGGTTCGCTGTCTACCCCACAGGATCCTACTTATAATAATACCCTTTGAAAAACAGTCTTAGAGCACACGCCTCAACGTGATTTATTCTCGTGAAACAAGATCTGATCTGAGATAGAATAATTGATTTGCACTACGAAAATGCATAGTTAGATGGCCAGAAATCAGCTATGCGATATGGCATATAACACCGGACTTCGTTCTGATCCTGATCTTTGTTGTCACTTCAACTTACCTACTTCTATTGTTAGTTCCAAGTATTCCTTCAGACAGCGCTTGAAACATTTTCAACTTGGGTTTTGTCAACAGCACACTAATTGAAAGCATCCTTGTCTGAGAAATCACTCTGACTGACGGTTTCCTAAACGATGTGGAAATACAGCGCCATATCATTGCATGCATCGAGACAATTTTTTTAACCAAAAATCAACGGTGATTTCAGGACACGGGGAAGTCAACCGCGAGGTAATTTTTATTTTCCATCAGACATCTCCAGGATTACCGCCCGACAAGTACGCAAGTGACCGCAGGATAAACCAAAGTGGTCCATTTTTTCCAGTGCTCCTAGGTAGACGTTGAAACGGATGCTTTTTTGATCCTCTGCTGTGGTGCAGTTTTGTAGACGTCTTAACAATGACCAATGGAATGGCAGTTGATATGTGGTCGGGAGCCTACAGCATGTGTTTCAAAACAGGTTTGCGTCTTGAGGCAGACACAATAATGAGCACAATAATGGGTGCAGAAGTGTTGCACTACTGTCCCATTTCCAGACATCTCTAGACTGAAGCTAAACGAATATCCCACTGGGATTGCTCTCCACGTGCCCATCCCGCTTGGATCGCAAAATACTGATTAAAACGGGCCAATCAAATAAACCCGTCTCGTTGTGCATTTGCAGCAAAATACAGTGAAATAAAATCTTTGTAGACACTAGAAGTCCCTCTTACGGATCACATACAGTTTGGTCACTGGATTCTACCAACCCTGTTCGACTCAAACGAATGGCCCAATCAACTGTTTTGGAACACAGTAACCTGATAACTCCGACCCACAGCGGTGGCTTGTGAGAAGGTGAAGCAGCGAAGCTCCAGATTTTCGGTTCCAGCTACTAACCAGTCTGTCAACGTGCCATGCTGAAGTGTTAACTGAACACACTTTAGATTGAGGGCTGGTGGTAAACTATGACAGAGATCATGATTAAGTCCACTACCGCAAGCTGTTCGTTTCGGGGGGACTTAACACCTGGGAAACAAGGCCGAAAAAACGGAAGTCACAAAGTTTCGCCACATTCTGGTGTTCAAACACGTCACACACACGACATCCAGTGTTGAGCAGATGATGAATAGATGAATTTTGAGAAATATTTGCTCACTGGGTTGGTCTGGCTAACAAAGCTACTACTGTTTTCGTTGTATGAGTTTGTCACTGTTTCCGAAAGGACAGACTGAAGGGTTGCTCGGCGAATATAATGATCTTATTGAAGTCGATAAAGATGGTCATCATATGTTGTAAAAACGGGTGCATTTAGAAAAGTGAGTGTACAGGAGCGGCCAGGCACCAGCGTTTCAAATTCTAGCTCCGATGAGAACCCTTCTTCTTATGGTGCTTGTGTTTCTTCTTAGATTTGTGCCGCTCGCGCTTCACTCGATGCAGTTTTTCTGAATCCCCCGATATCTCTGTCGAATCGGCGGATGAGGATTTGGAATGTTTGCTAAATAAGCGGATGGTCATTAAAAGAAGTCGGTGTACCTTTTCCGTTTGTGGTGATGATGTTTGTGTTTCCGCTTCTCTTTGGACATTTTCTCCTGTTTAGCTGCTGCAAAGTCGGAAAGCGAAAAGCATACACCAAGTATGGGGAGCAAGGGAATAAATAGACGATTGAAATGGACCGACCAAAACAAAGTTACGCAGATGGCGAAGACCGAGATAAGTATTGCACACCAATTCTTCCAACAGGTACAATATACATCTAACGAGACAAGGCAAAGAACGTCCTGAGGACGTAATCGTTGGTCTCCTTAGCAACTTGGTTGCGATGAGCAAAAAAAACTAAACATAAATGGTTTCATATAGGAAGTTTTTCCAAATGAAAATATATAACCAGGATGATCCGACCAGATAGTTCTGTCGGGTGATTGGCTGTAGCAAGACCTAGCACAACGGAGAGATGAAGAGTAGATCTGTGTTGAGTTAGATTAATAACTTCATGCTCCATCTCTCTTCAACAACCGAATGCAGCATATAATCACTACTTTGAGGCGCATATTGCACGAATTAATGACAAACCGAAATCTCACATTAGTCATTTTTGGTCAGTTTGTGAAAAATCACCATAGTGTGAGTAAAGTTAAATCAAATACTGGAAAACGAAGCTTGGCAGAATGCAAGACTAGGCATATGGTCACACGCTGAAAAGCTTCACACGGCACGAGGAACAACCTATACATACTTTAATGCACCCTGACGGGGCGATACGTCGTTGAAACACACTCTCCACTAACACTTAAAGCACACAGAAACTTCGATCGATTCGCAAGCTAAAAGCACCCACAAGTCCTACTTGTAATGGCACTCCACAGGCACCCCAGTGATCGTAAAATGCAGCGTTGCGCACTGATCAGAATAAAGTGGCACGGTACTCCTCTCTGAAGGAACGCCTTTTTGGATGCCAAGGAGTCGCCTCGAAGGAGGTGTCTCCCAGAAAGAGGGATATAATGCTTTCATAGAGGGATCGGTACTTATTCAGGCGGATAACGCGGCCTTGTTGAACCATAGTCGCCTACCCCTGTATGTCACTACGTATCACTCACTACATTTCACTACAAGCTCCGTTTTCCTAATTCCATGAGAGGTAACCCATAGTATCAACGACATATCACTGTAAGTTTTGGCTCTACCGTAGGCAAACTCCTCCTGAAGCGCACGTCAGAAATAGGAAAGATGAACGATGTCATCTCAGAACGATTTTTTTCAACCATGGCGGATAGTAATCTTCACGCGGTCCACCCGGTTTACATGTTTGTTGACCAAATGAGGAAGCTCGTATGTGGTGACGTCAGTTATGGTCTTTTCCTTAAACTCCGACACTGAAGGATGAGATGTTCTTGGAATCGTTGTTGAATACCTTCCAGAGGCAGAATTTTTCAGATGGAGTTGATCCAAGTTATGATGAATAAACTACTTTGTTAGAAGCCCTTGTCGTCAGGTTCATGTGCTTGGTTTTGGGGGTACTTTGTCTTCCTTCTTCACTGTTTGTACGATAAGACCGCAGGGGACAGAATCTTGTGTTGTGTCGCTTCAAGCTCCGTTCTCGTCCATTCTTAGTCTAACTTCAGGTGGTAACTATCCATCATTCTCCCCAGGAAATATTCGTATTTTGTCTTGAGCTAACTGCAGATCTCATAGTTCAGTCAAACTAACTGGGAAGTGAAAACGGATTTTCGGCCTACAGAGAACGGTACTCTGTGTAATGATGAATTTCATACAACTGGTCCAGTTCACACACAAAAGCGATACTGTATGGTCTCATAACTGCTTCGTTCCTTGTTGTCCCACCCTTTGCCGTGGTCTATCATACGAAGTGGGCCCTCCAGGCCCCATAGGGTGCTTGAGAGATACTCACTCGCACGCGGGCCAAAAAACAGTCTGGTCTCTACCGGGTCAGTAACACGAAAAGAGAAGAAAGTTTGCAAAACCAACAGGCGCGTTGCATTCTCTAAGAGAATCACAGCCTAAAATCAATGGCTGCACCAAATTCGACTTGATTTTCACGTCCGTACCTGTTGCGAATATTCGTCAGAAGCAGGTGCCTAAGATAAATGAAGTCAAAACGACTAAGGCACACCTGGCCATGTCTCGGAATTCTGAGCTCGAGAAAATGAGGGTAGACGAATCGGGTTCAACCCTTACTTTTCAACCATCTCGTTGCTTGACAGGATATGACAAAGCCACTCGTCAGGATGACATTCAAATTGTCGTCCTCTACGAAACAGCTTGAAGCTCTCCCTGTCATGCGTGTCTAGGCTGTCAGCAAATGATTGAAATAACCAGAGGCAAAAGTTTCCGTGGAAATAATCCGTAGAAACAATAGTCGAAGGCCATAGAGCGATCAGATAGGAGTTAATCCAGGTATTACCCAAAAGTATCGGCTGCCCGTATTTAATACCTCATTTACGTCTCCACTATAACATCTATGACCTCGTGTTTCCCAAAAATGCGTGATGAGAATATCTGGGTGAAGTCAAATCTAACAGAGGGACCGTGGTTTAGACTCAGTACTGGGAGAGAATATGCCAATCGACATGCAGTCTTTTAATGGGGCGGAGAGTAAATGGGGTTGTTCGCTGGGACTAGCCAACTTTGTTGCATGCGATAATGATTGAATTTGTGACCATGAAAATCACGGGTCGATCCTACTCATAAAGATCACAAGCATTGCTATTGCTGACACAGTTTCTCTGTTGTTTATGCAACATAGCACCTGTTGAGTTCACTTTTGTTTGACTTGCCCGGTCAGCTCATCTCTATTTCCCTTGCTTTGTTTTTAACACAACTTCGATGTTCATTGTGTGACGGTTCGTGCACGATAATCGCAAAGTCGGCAAGTGATAGAGCGTTAGGAACGGCAGAATGAAGACTGATGAAGCGGTGTCGTCTGCTAAAACGCGAATGTAAAGCAGACTGCCGTAGGGAGGGGGAATGGGGGGAGCTTAGACCTTTGATTGACTCTGGCACTGATGTTCTATGCCTGTCAAGACACACTTGAATGGAGCAGCTGCTCATGAAAATTCCAGTCTATTTCATAAGGGTGAGGTTAAGCTTCTCGAGATCTGTAGACCATACACGACCGAATGCCTGCAAATCACTAAGTGAAAGCAGGCATCTCAAGAACTAGGTCGAAAAAGGATGATTGTACGTGAGACAGGCCAGGATGTCATTAGTGGAACGGTGGCACATGAGCCCATAGCGACTATCACTGAGGACAGTCTTCAGGATCGCACAGTGTTTGCCTGAAAAGGGTAAACTCCAGAATTATGGGAGCGGTGGAAGAGCTGGACGTTCGGCGATAACCACTGGGGTCAGACAGGGACCTGCGTCCACAAATGTAAGTTCTTGCAGAATGATCGGAAAAGTCCCGAAGGAATCGAATCAAAGAAAAGCATTCAGATAATGAGGCTAAGTGCTGAAGCACAGTTTCGGAGCAAATTTTTGGGAGAATACCATAAGGGCCAGGTAATTTTTAGGTCGAGATCTAATAGAGAGCCATGGACGCCCTTCATTGTGATTGAGGGCAACGGAAAATTGGTTGGTGAAGCAAGGTAAACATATGAGGGGGTGGAATGCAAAAGGGGAATATCATAAGGATTAGCCAAAATCCCACTTCTTTTATTGGCATGGATTCGGAATAGCGAGGGTGAAATCTCGATCCGAAGATTCCATGGTTTCCTCATACTATCAACAGAGCACCCTCGATAGTTGGTCCGTCTTCCAACTAATATGTCCTTGGGCCTGTCCCTCACAGCTGTACGGACGGCAAAGCAAACAGCGCGCGATTAAAAAAAATGGATGGATTCAGTATTGCCTGTACAACCTGCTCTTCTCAACCGACCGAAGAAGCGTTGTAAAACCATTCGAAGGGTGTTTGCCCGGCTTAAAAAGTGAGGAACATGAGGAATCATGCTACCACAAAGAGGTGCGTGACTCGGAAGAAATAAAGATCGACTGACGAACAACAGTCCCAAGAGATTGATGCATACACTCGCAGTCAGCAGAAGAGAATCGCTATGACCAGAGAGTAGTGTGTTTCACAGGCAAAAAAGATGGACACGGGTAGCAGGCAAAATGATGTAATAAACGGTTGCGAAGATGAACCGACTCACCAAGAGCCGCGCGTTTCAGAGCCAGAGCTGTTGCAATCAACTCGTCGTCGTCTGACTGGGAACTAGTACTGCTCACATCAAGAACTACATCACCGGAAATTCCGCCTCGCAAGTAGTTGCGACACTGAAAAGTCAAATGACCAGCTGAGTGATCACACAAATGTCTTCACTAACTCACTGAATCCACATTTTTTACAACCGACACGGACAGTGTTGCCGGTTGGGGGATGGGATGCTGAATAGTCGGACGACGAAGGCACAGTGAACTTACAGTCCATGCGAGTATATCTGGTCCCCTTAAGGACAAATTTGGCAAATGAGCTGAAAGTGATTACATGTAAACCGAGTGACTTTAACGGTAAAGATAAGGAAAGTTGTTAAGATATATTTGCTCTTATCAATGGCTATAAACACGGTAGCCCTCTTTTGGAACATTCCACGCCTTACTGAAGAGAGGGGTAAAATTCACTCCGGTATAGGAAATTAAATCAAGAACAGAGAAGAAATGCATCGGCTACTAGTGAAGTGGCCCTCCTTAATGGTGTCAGCTGATCATCTATAGATATCGCAACGTATCAGGTGGCTGTCGATCTGAACGTCAAGCTTGGCAACTGACTTTCAGACGTTCAGTTATTCTATGAGAAATCCTCAGCGTGCGAATGACTGCCCGAATGGTAGCGAAACGTTTTCAGGTCAAAAGCCAAGTTCCGTGAACAGATCAAAAAACAACTGATCAACAAACAACTGGGCTACCAATATTCCAGCATACTGCAACACCGTATTTTGTATCCTGTAGGAAATCGCCAAGACACGTCTCTTGCAACAGTCATAACTAAGACAACAATACTGACGAAATTCTGACAAACAATTCCACCGTACTCTTGAACAAAAGTACATCCATATAGAATCTTGGGCTTCACCAACCTTCTCAATAGGAGTGAAAACAGCCTCTAAAGGGGAAAGCTCGAATAAAGGCGGGTTATGTGGACCTCGCAAGCGAAGTGCTCAGTATACTTTGCTGGTAATTTCATTAATCACATCCCGTAGTATGTGAACCATGGTGTATCGGAAGGTTATTGACTCAATGTGATGACAGTTAGGGATCGGATACACGTAGGCACTCGAGTCCTTTATAGATATGGCACAGGAAACAAGCTTGCTTGAGGTAAGATGACGATACACTGAGGTGACCACGAAGCCAGGAAAGCGCTCCTCGCAAGCGACTACAGGAATTTGAGAACAGCTGCGCAAAAATCTCTTAAACATATAGGGTAGCATATTACTGTAATCTTTCTGCTTTTACCTTTTGCAAGCACTAATGACCACAACTGGCAGTGCGTTTTACGCGTGGGCGACACGCTTCGAAATCATAACTGTAGAGAAAAACGGTTGGGACAGTGAACTGCTGCGAGAAGCGGTGTTGATCTGATTCCACGAAAGAGATGTTTCACTTCCATTATCAGACCTAGATCTAGTACTCTAAAGATAAGTAGGCTCTGTGGTAGGCCGAATTGAAGAGATTCAGTGCTGAACACCCTTCAGTTGGTGGATCAAAGTTCCGGGAATACACATGCAGTCAATCTTCGGACACCAATGCTTGTAGAGGAGATTTTAGAGCTTCCCGTACACTTTCATGCGTCCACAATTATGTGAATACACACAGCGCATGATATTCAGAAACATTCTGTGGCACATTCTGTTGCTCAAGCATGTCGAAAAGAACGAACCAGTCGATAAAACCGGACGGACTCTTGAAGTCTAGGAATACCATTATTGTAGGACCCCATACGCATGTCGTTGCTATGACACTTGACGGAGTGTACATATGTGGTACACACAGCCCCTTCGCTTGCTGTTCTCAGTTCACACACAATGAAGACATGAGTGTAGAAACAGACGGCGAACTAAGTTACTATAGGAAATACTCAATCGTTTCAACCACTGAAACGCTGATTCTTGTTGTGTAATAGATTTCGAACAGTACCTTTGAGGTCCCGCTGTTTATCAGGTGGAACAGTCTCCGAACGTTTCAAGTTGCACTGACTTCTCCTGTTACCAGAGCCCTCTGATTCCACAAGGTTTCTCTATCCACACGTGGGCTACGTTTGAGCTGACTTCCAAAGATAATCGTTCAGCTGTAGCCCCTTTTCGGTGCCTAGCTGCCATGCCACCCGAAGGAAGCACGAAGGCTGGGATAATTCCAGGTTGCCCAAGTCTAGACAGGGGAAGTCGAGAGGCAGAGGTCGGGTTCGAACCACGGGCCTTCTGGTCAGTAAGTTCGCGCCTTAACCACTGAGATATTCTGGCTGAATCAAGTTCCGCGTCCTGAGAGATACAGCGTCTCGTATAGGGGATTGTTCCAAAATCCAGTGTTTATTCGGTGGGCAATTGGAGCCACTGGAAGCTGAGTTCCTTGCCCCATGAATGGGGGTGCTTATGTCGTCCCAAGAACGGTTAAGTCCTTCTGGGGTCGCGGCTTTTTTAGCGTCTGATAATTTGTGGGCCAAAGGTTCTCTATTGATAAACGAAGAGTTTGTTTCTTCGGTTCCCCTGGAAATTTACCAGAAGGCGATCTTTTCAGTTGTGTGCTGAGAACCATCTGTTCCTGGCCAGTGGAAGCTTTCAGTATAAGCGACAACCGCAAGTCGGCTATAGACTCAGTTGGATCATGTGACTGCCACTTATCGATCGGGATCCCCAATTAAAAATTACCGTTCCTCCTGGGATAGGCGACTTCACTTCAACCACGCCATTATACTGGCTCACTCCACTATCCTCAAGATTTACGGGCTGAAGCAGAGCGAATCAGTTTATCAACACCGACGAGTTTCAGAAGCTTAACAGTATCCAGTCGATTTGGCTGGAGAGCAACGCTGACGACGATTGGTTGGATGTTGAATGGAAGATAGTGAAAGAAGCTATGCTCGCAGCTTTTGGATCTCTTTGTCCAAGCTATCCGACTGAGCACTGAACACTGGATATTGTCCAGATCAGCAGACCATATTGCTGCCAGAAAAACTAAACCGGCTACTAGCAACTGCGACGGTACACGCAGATCCCTCTAACGCCCGATAATCAAGAGCCCGAAGATTGACAGAGAACGCTGATGGGTTGTGAAGGTCCAGGAAGCAGGTTTTCGCTGCAGGCAAGAGCCATCCCGTTTCAGCTGATTCGATCTACTGGCCAAAACAAGACACGTGTCAGCGAAATACATGGAACGGTATTTCATCCGCAAAGTCGTCTGTTGGGCGATGGGTCTAACACTCTAAAGGGAAGTTCAGCCGGCTTCCCCCAACATAACCTCTGGAGAAACCCGACGAGGCTGATTGGAACATCGGTACCAGCTCGCCATTAACGTAAACCCAGCGTGAAATATCATTCCTCCGATGCGACAAGGCATTTGACTCGCAGGTCTGAACCCCGCACTTCTCAAAGGTGGAGAAGTCCTGGTGAACAGACTGATGGTCCCACCACGGAAAATTTAGAGTGAAAACAAAATACCAACGAGATGAGGCGTTTCGGCCGTGATCCCGATCTTCGAAAAACCCACAAGAACGTCGTGCAAAAACCGTCGTGGCAGCCAAGGGGCACTCCGGCATTATTCTGCACAGGCTGACAGATCATCGGAAACGAACTCGTGAAAATCAAGCTGGGCTTCGCCCTGATGGAGGGTGCATCGAAAACAGCTTTACCTTGAAACAAGATCTTGAACAGCGCTACTCTTGCAAACGTCCTATACTGGTCGTTTACCTTGATCTAAAGATCGCCTTCGGCTCTGTCGCCAGAAACTTTCCTTTGTAATTTTCATCCTTCATGAGGGCACTGTATTGTGACCACCTGTGAGCACGTACAGGTATACGGCAAACTTCCGCCTGAGTTAACCACTTCCAGCGGTGTAAGACAAGACTGCCCTCTCTCACCATTCCTCTTCAGCGTTGTTACTGATGTGTTGCTTGAAACTGCCTGCCTGTGTCCGAAAGTTCGGGGATTGAAATACTGTCGGGATATTCGCTTACACACACTGAATATGCGAACGGTATTGCTCTCCTTGGTTCAGATCCTTCAAAGATGCACGCCACTTTAAATAACAAGTAAATAAATAATTCTGCTGAACGGTTTGGTATGCGCTCCATATCCGCGGTGTGAAAGTGTTGCTACAAGATTGGACGGGGTCAAATACAAACCTATGCCTGCAACCCAGTCAATCGAAGTGATAGATTTGTTCGCCTGAGCAGTTGTATGAGATCCGGAGGACTAGCTGAAGACTAGATCAATTCCCGAATCAGGAAGGCCATGGCAGGTTTTGCCAAACTCCGACACCTGTGGCGTCGGTGGGGCGTCACTTTGTCCGCCACTGGCAGATGGCGGTGCGGTGCATAATGCTTTGAGTCAAAAATTTGGTATCTACGCACAGATGTACGAAAGCTGCCAGTGTTGGACCGATCATTAGCCGGGTATGGTGGAAAAATCATATTAGCAATGCTGAGGTACGCCAGATGGTCGTAGAAAAGAAATTTACGATGGATGAGCTACTTACGGTTCATGGGTTAAGTCGGTTAGGAACAAAACTCCGCACGCCAGCGAACCATCTGCCTTGTCAAGCCGCGTGCTGAGTGGAAGACACCGAGAGGCAGAGAATCTACCGCCTGACAAGAGTTGGAGTTCGTCGAGGATGCACCGCCTCTTTTTTGTTCATTTTTTTCATCGACGTTATTATGGAGTGCATACTCCAAGGACGATAAATCTAGGTATCGAAATCACGTTTGGAGAGAGATTGTTATTGGTCTACGGGTCTAGGGGCGAGATGGCTCAGTGATTAGAGCGCGAATTTACTGACCGGAAGGTCCGTGGTTCTAACCCGACCTCTACCTCTCGACTTCCCCTGTCTAGACTTGGGCAACTTGGCAGTATCCCAGCCTTCGTGCTTCTTTCGGGTGGCATGGCAGCTAGACACCGGAAGGGTGTTACAGCTGAACGACGGGAGATCCCTTCTGTGCTTGACAGTCATTTGTCCACGCAAGGCACGTTAACCAGAATATCGGAAGTAATTCCATGTTTCAGCACAAGTTTTGAACGTTCTACGTGCGGCCTAACTTCAAGACTTTCGGGCTTACTATGCTTTTATAGAAGATCAGCCTAGATAATCTTCCCGGCTTCCTTGCCCCCATACATTTCTTTAGCGTTCCGTGCCCGCCAGGCTTCGTGGTTGGCGCGCACGCTGAGTTTCACTTGACGTCTGATAATTCCTCGGGCTGGATTATGTCCCCAACCGGTGGGAACATTTCTCTGAGATCCAATCAGTCATTTTTGTCTGGTATCCAGTGCTTGGGGAGGGATGGTAGTGCCATGCCACAGGCGAAAATTCCGTCATTGTGCAAGATGTGGCGATTTCGTTTCAGTGCGAATTGACAACCGATGGTGGAGCAGTTGGGAATCCAGGAGACGATTCTGATAAACTTGCCTAACTTAAGGGTCTATCATCCTTTAAGTTTCCAAGGGATTTGTCCGCAGCTTCTGCAACCCTGGAAAACTAAGACAGAAGCGACTCCGGAGAGGCTAATGGTCAGAGTCCACACAAGGGTTCCAAAACGAGCGGCAGTCGGCTGTTGATCCGCGCCATCCGTAACTAATGGCGAGGTGATCAATTCGGGTCCGTGGCTAGGGCGCTGCTGAAGGACACGGTGTCGCCAGACGACTTCGGTTGTTTCGAAAGTTACTGCTGCATGAAAACAGTCCGCTGTCAGCACATGGCTGAAGCAGTCGTTCGCCATTGTATAATCTAATCCGAGTCGACAAACTAATTAAGCCTCAGGTAAGCTAAGTCAAATCTCCCGGCAATCACAACTATACCTGAGATTTCAGCCCACCGTAACAGGGCATTTAAGGCGTCATAAAAATTGTCGTTGACGGTACCAGAGCTACAGTCGGTTGGAGCGTAAGCAGACACGACAAACTTCCCGCTTGTGAGATTACTCCACGAAATTTGCCGGCGGAATCGCATGGAGGTGACTATCGGCGGGTATGCAGTCAATCAGGGGTCCTTCCGCCCGGTGACTTAGAACGATATTCCCCGCACATCCTGCTGCAGCGCCCTCTGGATCACCAGAGGTGCGCAGCCGGAAGCCAGTAACCAGCGATAAGGCAGTTTGCTCAACCACTGTGCTTGCACCTCGAATTCCTGTTTCTGACAAACAACACACATCAAGCGAGTCAGTGCAAAAGCAAGAGCGGTTTGTCGTGCTGCCTGTTCCAGAGATGGCTCAAGTGGTTAGAGCGCGAATTTACTGACCGGAAGGTCCGTGGTTCGAACCCGACCTCTGCCTCTCGACTTCCCCTGTCTAGACTTGGGCAACCTGGCAGTATCCCAGCCCTCGTGCTTCTATCGGGTGGCATGGCAGCTAGGCACCGGATGTTACAGCTGAACGATTTTTTTTCTGTTCCAGAGCGCAAACAATAAAATCAGCCAAATAGACTGGGTGTCTGGGCTTGAAGATTGGTTTCGAGATGTCCGAGACTGTCGGCGCCGGCTGACGAACAGATGTTGAGGCCAGGACCGAGGCAAGACTAACGAGGTCGTCACTAAAGGATGAACCAACAAGTAGAGTTAGTAATATGGTCATCATCATCGTCATCAGCAGTGAGATCCGCGTACTTGTCGTACAGTGATTGTAGCTGTCACAGTTTCGTTCACCGATGATCTGGGGAGGTGGGGTAGGTAGCTGCGCATTAAAGGCGGGAACTGATAAATTGGTGCATAAGTATAGATCTGTCGGTGGACTTTTAAGTGGCGGGATTGGGAAGGGAGCGATGCATTGAAGGCAATAGCTTGGATGCACGAGCGCCATTAGGGGCGCGACTCGGCCGTGTCTGACAGTGTCTCTAACCATTGAGGTGGCCCGTCTCGAGGTCCCATCCAGGGAGACGGCAGTGACCAACGCAGCTGAGTTAGCTGGTAATGGCTTTCACACTTCGCTGCCAAGACATTGTTTGACCTCCCCTGGCTCGTTTCCACCCTTCACGTGGTTGTGCGAAAAGAAACCTCGAGGAAGTCAATCGACTGGCATACGGAGCACGTGGCCAAGCCAGCGCAACCTATGCAGTGTGATCAGTTCATCTATCATGGGTGAGCTATTTCTTCCGAATACCATTTGACGTACTTCAGCATTGCTGATCCGGTGTTCCCACCAGACTCGGGCAATGCTCCGAAGACATCGATGGTCAAACACTGAAAGTCTTTTGACGTCCTCGGCGCGCAGCGGCCAAGTTTCTGATCCATATAGTAATATAAAGCGCACCGCAGCATTGTGAACTCGACCCTTGACTGTTAAGCTGATGTCACGCCTACGCCACAGGTGACGCAGGTTTACAAAAGCTGCTCTGGCCTTCCCAATCCGGATGGAAATATCATCTTTCGCGAGACCACCGGAACTGATACAACTGCCAAGGTAGACGAAATAGTCTACTACCTCAATCGGCTCATCTGCGAGCATGAGGTTGGGCTCCGAGCCCGCCCAGTCTTGCAGTAGCACTTTACACTTTGCCGGTGTGAAGCGCACGCCAAACCATGAGGCGGAATTATTTAGATTATTTAACATTGTTTGCATTACCACGGGGTCAGATCCAAGAACAGCAATGTCGTCTGCGTACTCGGCATCTGTGAGCGGACGTTCCGGGTGCACTTCGACCCCACAGGCGGGGAGGTGGAAGAAAGTCTGTGAAGGAGGAAGAAGGAAGGCAACAGCAGTGGCACGTCTTCGCTTACCGGCCTTGCTGTATGCAGCAAGTAATGCGGCCCGGCTGATTACACCACGCGACGGCTTTAGCATGAAAGTACTTTTTAATCGTAGAAATCATTGTTGTACGTGGGCTTGGATACTGCCAGGGCGACCAAAGCTAGACAGGAGGACGATTAGGGTACCCGACCAAAATCATTGGCTCAAAAGCCTGACGGCAAGTATGTCGTGTTTGGCGAGAAATACCGACGCATTACCTTTTTTAGAAACAACAAGTTGGTATACATGTCCCAACCCCCAACCCGGAGGACCAGGAAACTGAGGTGGTTTGACCTCTAACCATTGACCAACCTGGCATGGGAGACTCTGAGGGTGTTGCACGGACACTCCCCAGGTATTACTCAATAAGTCACGGAAGCACACAAACCGTTACACCGTAACAAGGTCTAGTCTCTTCGCGACGGTGCATATAAAAGCGTTCTCAGCGATTGTTTGTGAAAGGTTTGCGGGGTGACAAGCCATAGTATGACAAGCTGAAATGAAAGCGGCTACTGTCAAAATTAATGCTGTGGCATCTTCGCGCCTTCCCTGCTGGAACCCACGTGATCCTGCTTGCACGTTGTCAGAAACCCTGAAAGACATGGCACGCAGCCGACGGCTTTTGCGCGCATGGTGCCATTTCATAGCCGGACTCTAGCAAAAGTTCGCTTGTCGTTGTGCCCTGGGCTTAGGTCAGGTGAGGTTTGCAAAGGACACTAGGTCACTCCCGCAAATTGCGGCTTACTTCGACATGATGTGCTTATTTTAATGTGCCCAAAGGTGTGGACAACTTATTCTTGATCGTCTTCTTTAGGGACATGGGGCTCCTTTGCAGTAACTCCCTGCCGTTCCCTATTCTTTCCAGTCCTTGCTAAGCGGTTAAGCACCACTATGCAGTACGGGTGTTGCTGCCAATGGTTTATGATGATGAGAAGAGGTGCGAAAGCAATAAAAAACAAACTCAGGTGGGTTAACAGCTGGATGGTCTGCGGATGGAGATCCCGGGACTCAACTTATCTGTGATGAATAACACTGGCAAACGGGCCTAGTCACTCAGTCAGTGGTGCTCTTGAATAGAAGTTATCACCTTCAATGCATACCTGCCCGAATTTCCGCCTCTTCGAACCAAAATGACTCAGGATCAGGTAAAAGATTGTCCAGTCTACTCCGAAAAACGGCTTTATCTTCCCTGCTCTCTCACTTTTCGGTGTCCAAAACAGTGGAAACAAAAAGCAATGTACCATTAATGCGTGTTTATGGTTGATACACTGAACTGAACTGACCGATCGGTGAATACGCCTTCGGAAATTTGAACGATGTTCAAGTTCCATTATAATTCTAATACATAAATAGGGCCGACATCTGAATTACTCGAACCACCACGTGATTGGTCTGGTATCATTCACTTGCGAATTGCGGCGGCTGTCATTGTTCGCATGCTACCTTCAGCAAGCGAAATCTTAAGCCGTGAGGAGCGATCTGATTTCCGAAAAGAACGCCCTTTAGCAGATCTTTACGCAGACAAAGGTTTGCGTATCATCACACACAACAACCGACAAAAATAGCACTCCTAAACAATTGTAGTGTCTTCGATTCGGTAGATCAAACATCTGGGTGAATGACGTGTCCTTTAAATTCGTAAACATCCTCCAATATGGTGTAAAGGTATACAATCAAACATCATTCTTCCCGGTATACAGTGAAATACGCCAGGGATATCCGATATCGTCGTCCCCATTCAACTTTGAAACAGAAGCCGTCCTTCAAGCTGCTTTTACTGAAAACACCGATGGTGGCATGCCGCCAGGATTCACCAAATTGGACCAGAGTGAGAGAAGTACCACTGTCAGGCGTCATAAAAGGGTAGGCCGCTGTGTCACACTTTCAGACTGGTCTCCGATTTGGCCGTCTATATTTGTTTGGTTATCAACGCATCGAAAGATTTCTCGAACAGTTGGAGTTCATTAATCCAACCCTGGCTTAGAGATTTAGGTCCTACAGTTGTTGAGGTAGCAACCAAGGCTCACTTGAACCCGAATGGACACCAAAGAGCAGTTCAACTTCCCCGTGACTTTGAGGCATCCACCATATGCATTACGAATGGTGCACTTTGAGTGCTCAAGTGAGGGTCTTCTAATCGAGTTCAGGGATTGTTCTGGGATCAAATACCAATGGGGTGTGGATGGCATTATTGAAGACAGTTTAGCACTTGAATGTCGTTTGTGTTATTACGTCATGTTCGAATTGACAAGCCTGACTGATATGAACCCTACAAGCTGGATAATAAGCCTATCAGTATTACCCTTCATAGAGTTCCAAGCTAAGAAACTTGGGAATGTTTAATTATCGCACCATCAGCCTTGAGATTGATGGGAAGCTAGCGTTGTGTGGTTCCTTATTTATCAACTGCGGACCCTGTACAATTCGAATCAGTAGCTCGCTCTGAAAATCTCCATTGTTTCGTTATTGAAGACCAGGAACGAGGATGAGAGACTTGCATCAATTCTCGGCAAGCTGGAGGCGCTCATGCTCTCTGTTGACCATAACTGCTGAAATCTTTAGCAACCTCCCTGGTGCTCTGAGAAAATGATTGTGAACAATGGAAAAGAACTGGGATCAGCAGCTGTTTGAGCCGGGTTCCAGGTGGCAGCAGGAATGAGGTCACTAGAATATTTGGGGAGTGTGGGACTTTTTAGCCGGTTATACAGGGCAGCAGCAAAGTTCAAGACTCTTAAGCGTGACCAAACTAGACAATGCCGATCCTGACCCAATTATTGGGCGCCAAAAATTGATTTCAGTGGTTGAGCTGCCAGTGGCATCATTGGGAGAGGAAGAGGGCTCAACTATTTTATTGTATTCCATAACAAACTACGCACCAGATATTCAGTGAGTCCCGTTTGAACCCCTTTGAAGTGTTTCTGTTGCTGTCGTAAGGTTCCTTGAAGTTAACTTGCTGCAATCGACATCGAGCGGCTATCATTAGCAGGACAGGAAAATCTAAAAACAAGACGCTCAGGGATCTATTCACCACAGTCGAGATTGGTGACAGCTCACCGTCACAGCTACTTCGCCACATGCGCAGTCTCCTCTGCGGCCGTAAGCTGGCGGTGGAAATCATGACCCAACTGTGGCTCGATAAACTTCCACCCTCCATGTCCCGCGTCATCAGCGCATTCGTTGATGACCACAGCCTGGAGCAGCTAGCTCACATGGCGGACAAAATCCATGAGACCTATCCCATTCATCTTGTTAGCCCCGTCTCCCACCCTGCACCCGCCACGTCCACAGCTTCCGACCCGGTACTTTCTGCCATTTCTCAACTGCAAACCCGTTTTGATACCTTGACCGATCGA
>SJOL01009403.1:1388277-1398455 GCA_004794785.1 Opisthorchis felineus | reverse complement strand
TCTCATTTCACTCGCGCTTACAGCGGTCATTCGCGAGCTTCATGTGCTAACTCTGGTATCAAAACATTTCAGACTGTCTTCGGAAATTATTGTATGTGAGAGCTTCCCGGAAAGAAGACCCCTGGACATCCATTCACTGACCTGGGTCAACGACGAACTATTTTAAAGAGAACAATTCTTAGTGAGTCTGTTCCATTCGACCCTTTTTATTATTGTGTACTCAAATCAGAGTAAGTACATTTATTTCTTTGCCACACACTCCTCCTAAAGTAGCTTTTTGGGTACCCAGACCACTACAAGCTAAAATGTTCGGCCAAGTGGCGCGTTGAAAGTGACGTAACGCGGCATCCGTACGTATGCACCAAGCACCATGTTCAAGTGCCCACGGATGTCCAGGGCCCAAGGCTCTATTATCCCGAACAACTTTTACCTCGGATACTGGGGTTGTACTGATTGTGTAGGTATAGTAGCTCTCGACGGTGCCCGGGTGAATGCGTTGACACCTCCTAGTTGATTGTGAAGAGGGGTTGGTCACCTGTCTGCGGGATAGTTTTCAGAGTTGTGTGGAGTCTGTTGCTGCAAGAATCGTTGGCCACATCCTTCATTATCAATGAAGAGAAGACATGGTGAGCCAACAAAGTGAGGCATCATGCTACTGTACAGATTAACCAATGATAGATCAATTGGACGCCACCTAACACTACAAAATGTTGTGAGGGTATTCCGGTTAACTTTGCCGCGAATCACCGGTCGTTCAGAGAATTCTTCACTCAGGTTACCAAGACCGCTAAGTGTTTGCTTTTCGGTGACATTGCGATCAACATTGGGTGATCCACTCAGGCAGAACCCTTACTTGAATCTGGAAACAGGGCACCAAGCAATTCTGTACGTACGATGCTTCCTAAATTATTGGTGAAACGTTTCCAACCCTATTGTCATACTTTACGAAGAAACTAACAACTATGTTGCGCACTTGTGCTTCCAATGTTACATAACACCGACAGTGGAATCAGAACAAAAAGCGCTGTCGGGGCCTCAGGCTCATTCTTCAGGGACGTTCACGCTGTTGACCATCATCACATCATTCTAATGCACGCTCGGTCACCTAGTCCTCGTCAATAACATGCAATATCGCTTTCTATGGAACCTCAAAAATGACACCTTAAAATGGGCCTTCATGGAGACGAACCTATGTGGTTCTCTGCCATGTGTATTGGTTCATGAAATTTTCGTAGTACCCTACCTTCGGAGAATGACTGCACTCTGATGCTTCCACAGGTCGGGCTGCGAATCACGTTCCATTTCCAAGATTGATTCAAACGTGTACTTTTTTTGATGGAACGCCAAAAGCAATGCGGAGATTTACACGCTGCGTACCACAACTAACTCCTTTCCACATGCTTTCGAGCTTAGCGAATCGCGATCAGATCAACCGCATACTGAGACCAGCTAGCGGGTGCTCATTCGATTTCCCCTTACTCTGATATCACTTCTCCACTTTCGTTGCTGATCCCACTTTTTGCCAGCTTCCAGCGTTGGTAGTAGGTGCTTCGAACGCCATGAATAGTTGCTAACCACCCCGCCAGTTCCCCGCTTTACACCGACATGGACTTTCAACTGAACCGAAGCTACCTGTGATACTACATCGGCTTTGTTATACCTGTGTAGATCCCCTCGGCTGACCCAAAACCTCGCTGCCCACAGAATTGCACAGCCCCGGTCCGATCACCACAACCATGACGCCCGTTACGGGGCTGTCCAGAAACCGAATTATTTAAGTGCAATGATGACACGGTACTGTCATACCCAGGCTGATGACGCATCCGCGACTATTCTTCCCATAATCTGGACTGTCCATTACAAATAACAGCCCAGTAAACACGCCACCGGTGGCACCACCGGTGGCCACCGGTGGCACCACCGGTGGCCATCGGTGGCCATGTGTTTACTGGGAGAGCTGAAAATAGGAAAAACTGTTTATCTGGCACCAACTGCATCTGGAAAGAGTTCGTTCTAATCCACTTCACCATTACCCCATCTCAGTGCAATTTCGGTTTGTCCCTCCCCACAAGGTCAATGAGTAAATTTAAAGTTCGAGTTCCGTCCTGTGCGTTAGCACGAACTCACTCTCTCAAGAAACTTACGACCGATTCGGCTTCAACAGCGACACCAGTGAGCCTATGCTATCTCGCTGCACACTGTTATCCTGAACTTCGAGCTACCATTTATCCGTATTTCGAATTTCCCCACTTCGTCATCCCCACCTTCATCTTTCGTGACCCTGGCCATAAATTCAACCTTCCAAGGCCATAGAGCCTCAGCAATGCTTTCCAATTTTAGTTCAGATTGGCAGGCCAGATCAATGAAACGCTGTGGCACCTTATTTTCAGCAATTGGCAGTTTTCTTATCATGCGCCAAGCAGGATGCCTTAGTTTTGTCTTCCTTCAGTTGTGTTATTGCTCGCCCTCTTCAAATTGTAACAGTATGATTCTGCTTCAGTTTGATATTTTCCCCAAAGGACATAAAAACCATAATAACTGTTTCGCTGCCCTCGATGACCACCGCATTTAGATCGGGCCATTTCAGGCACGAACTAATTTGCGTTGTATTATCCTCACTTGTTGTGTGACTGGCCCCTTCCGCGAACTCCTAGGTGTCAACAGCTGCCACCGGTCGCACCTTTCATCTGCCTGTAACACTATGGTCGTGCCTGACGGCGTGCCACCCACTAGCTGGCAATAAACATTATTATTAGTATTATTATTATTATTATTATTATTAGAAGAAGAAGAGGAAGAAGAGGTGGCGCGAACTCGACGATGATTTCTGTCAGGTCGTTTTCCGCATGGCTTCCATCCTTCTTGACCTTCAGGGAGGCAGCATCTAATTAAGCGAGTTATAATGATGTGTTTTTACACGCAGCGACAGCCCAGCGACCGTGGCCGGAAATTTGGTTCACAGTTAGCGTCTTGCGGTCTGGACCGAGCTTCTGGTTTCTCAAGGCCATAGGGGCCCTATGTTAGGATGGTATATAAACCGGTGCAGAGCTACAAATGGTCATTCCTCGCTTGTTCCGCTTTCGGTCCGGGTGCCCACGACATGTCAAAGGCGGCCAGTACGGTATCAACGACGGTACGGCCGGTGACTATTATGCCGAAGCCAAGTACCTCTTCCAGTACTCTCCCGGTCGTGAGTGTGGTTCGTTTGCGGAATTCGAGTCCAAGCTGCGAGATTTCCAACGGGGAACGGGCACGTGTTATGCCCGCCGACACAGTTTGTCGGCGGCAGAATATGAACAGAATGCTGGTGAAGTACTCCCACCATCAGTCTGTTATGCGTTCATGGTGTACAAATGCGTACATGCTCGTTCACACTGGAACGCTACTAAAAAGGGTCGTCGGTATATTGGTAATTGTATACATAGTCATTCGAATAACTTATAATTAGGTACGCTGATTTCGACCGCCGGGCGTTCATGCGTGTCGTTCACCGTGACGGTTGCCTTGTAATCGTCAGTTTCAACATGCAACATTCACATGACCTGCGTACATCGGACTGGCAAGTGTACGCAGCAAACCGGCGTTTGATTTCGATGCTTGCTGTTGGTTCTTGCGAAAGTTTGCTGACCAGGTTTGCGCAGGTCGTGTGCCAAACTGCGTGTTATCCACAGAAGGTGTCACAGGCGCATCAAGGGTGCAAATGCTGACAGCTGCATCCACATGCCTGGCAGCCTCTTGTGATGGGATAGCACCACTAAACGTAGATGCGCCTGTGAGGTGCAAGAATCAACCCAGCGTCTCCAGTGCCACCACACGCAGGCGCGCCCGGAATAGTCCTCTGCTGTTTTACGAGGACAAGATGGCCGGGCTAGACGAGACCTTCAACCTGCAGGACGATAACTATTACCTGCAGATATAAAGGTGCTTGACCACAAGGTGCGAACCACCGCAAAGTACAGCACCGTGGCAATGCACCATAAGAAGGAGCCACTGGTGTCACATATTGACGCTGATGTCTGCGGTGTCTGCAATTCGTCTGGGAGCGCCTGTGAGGGGTCGATGATAGCTTGGGTGCAATGCGACCATTGTCATGTGTGGCTGTGTTGCAGTTGCATTGGCGGTTCGCCTGACGGGTCGACGTTCCTTTGCCCTATGTGTCATCAGCATAACCGGATATCGGAGTGAGTTCCCTAGGCAAACGCACCTGGGGAGAGGAAGGTAAGTTTCGTTTATTAATGAAGTTCACATTTGTTAACTGTCATGCCTGTTGGATGTGTGGGTGGCGGGTGATTTTTTCTGCCTTAAACTCCATCCCCTCCTCAACGTGGTGCGGCAGTGGCAACCAGTGTGCGTCTTTCGCACAGGTTGGGCGAACGGGGCTCTGGTCATTTCCATTAGGTTGTCTTTTACTAATCCATTTCCCATTTAAGTTCCAAGTACCACCGCGGAACAGATTTTTGATGATTCCTTAATTTGCCTGCTATCAGTCAATAAAATTGTTTCCCAAAAATGGCTTCATATTTCCCGACAACGCAAGCGTCACGGCAACCAATGCATCCAGGCCTTGCGTTGAAGACAAGCTTGCGTTAGTGAGAAAGGGGGGTAACTTTCCTGTTTCGTCCATACCTTGAGAGTGGTCCCGAAACACATTGCTTCTAGGATAACATAGCATCGCCTTTAGCAGCATGTTTCGTACTGTATGCGGCAGCCCCTGAGCCTACATGTGGCTTAGGCTTAACTTCAAACGTGTTACTAGAACACCGATTGTTCGTTACACACTCATCAAACAAAAACGTTATTTAACCCGATGATTTAAGGATGCAGGTGCACCTTAGGCTTGGGAGCTCGTCGGTTGTCACTTAGATGGCATGTAGAATCACCAATGCGTGTACTTCATCCTCGTCAAACACGTAACAAGCACGCCTTGGAGACAAGAGCGAGCGGTGATTCTCTGAAGGTGACTTGTGTGGCCGACAACTGGAAAAAATGCTTTTCAGCCAAAATTGAGTTACCAAGGTTCCAGACCAACAATCGTGACATAAACAAACAAGCGTAGCGAGCAATGTTCACTAGATAACCCAACAATTTATCTCATTCTTCTGGGTTTCCCAATGATTGGTAAACCCTTCTTTATGTCCACGCAATACTTTGCGTTAAAGGTTGATATACCTGAGATAGAAAATAGATGACCTGCTCTGGCATAACCGCAGACACAATCGTTGATCCGTTGGCTGTGAAGGGTGCACCGGTAGTTCCTTGTTTATAAACCAAAGTTAGGACTGTCAATGAAAATACCGGTCCCTGCACCTACTGAACACAATTCGCATGATGCATGGCCTTCGAGGTGTGCGCTTAGGGTAACACATACAAATTACGCGTATGCAACTCGTTTCTACCGAACGATTAACTGTGTCATAAACAATGATCGACGCTGAGTGAAAACGGTAAACGAACAAGCAATAACTGGTGATATTGGGCTATTCTAATTACTCGCTTTTTTGTTAGCGACATTAAGCACAAATATCATCGTCCTTTTGAGATACAGTTACATTTAGGGACAACATGACGATTAAATTCGTCAGAAGCAGGCTATGTTAAACTACTGAAAATTGCATATTATCTGCCTTCATTACATTTGGAAATCTGTTGGCAATGTAAATGTTTAACACACTAACCCATTATAATTATATGCTTCGTTCGAGAGGGTCAGTCATAAATCACAAATCCGCCATCTTTCCATTTTTAAATGTTCCCGCCATACGGATTTCAGCCAATCAGAATGGGGATGACGCCGCAAGACGCGTGATCGCAAGTTGATTACCCACGCATTTGAGGCAGTTCAATTTATCCGGCAGAACGAGTGGCGCTAGTTGCGTTCAGTCCATATAAATAACTGGGTTGTCAGTCATATGTGTGAGGTTTGTCCTTCACCCGTGGTGGCGTTTGAAGTGCGTTTTATACTTGGCAGCACATGATATACACTTGTTTGTTCCAACGATTCTTTTCGGCTACTCGTACAATTACTATAGATACAAGCAAGCGTATTTTTGTTTGTTGAATTTGATGGGGGAACACTCACTCTATGAGGAAGTGGGCAGTAGCTGGAGGAGTAAATATGCGCGAACAACGTATGCCCGAGAAAATGGGTAACATTGTGGGAGGTGTTCCACCCGAATGTCATGGTGGACAAGAAGGGGCTGCGTTGGCACAAGAGGTTTGGGAGGATGTGGCTGAGAGAGAGAGTGAATCGGAAGATACCCAGCAGCTTTTGATGTGCAAATGTGGGGGCTGCAAGAGAGTCTCAAAGGCAGGATTGGCTTGAGTGATGGCTGAGTAGTGAGAAGAAACCGTGTGAGTGAGTAGGGTCACCATAGGCGTCACTAGATCCAGCCCAGAGTTCGTATTGTGGAGATAGTCGTTTGCCCAACAGCCCTATGCAAGCGTAGGAGTTGCTTAAAAACTGTTACTACAACCGCCTTGTTTTGCAACTGACGTATTGACCTAAGTGGCCAAAATGTACACTGGATCTTTCCCAGCCACAATGAGCTTGGACAAACAACTGTCCGCGCTGATAAAAGTCAAGATGTTTTGGGCTGGAGCTGCCTTTTTGGCTTGGTGTGGATGGATATGGAGATTCACACAATTGTGTTGATGGTGGGGGGTTAGCTTGAGATAACCCTTTTAGGTGTCCTCTAACTATGGAATCTCGAAAACCTGTTTTGAGTTACTCACAACACTTGAACAAGGTTGGTTTCTTTGGTGGGCCATAATCAAACGCCAAAAATTAATTCATACAACGCGCCAAATTCTGGGGTTTGCACTTCACATATTCAAGCCGGCGTCTGCCGAGGTGTCTCTGGCGGTGTACGTTTAGTAATAATAATAGGTTTATTTCCCAACTTGTAGGAACATGCCAATCGAGGCATGATCGGTGACACGTCTTCTTTACTAGAGGTATTCCTCCCCATGTCTTTCACTGGACAGCTCTTTTGGGTAGCAAGAGACGCTCTGCCTATTCTTGAGACCGCAAACTAATCGATAAAGATCACGGGAGGAAGTTTATGGTTGTCGACGTAATTCGCTAAATAAGAGCGAACTGGGATGGCCTTCGGTGCAGTAAGCTACCGTCTGGGTAGTCATTTCTTCGCTTGCGTTCTGACTCTTCTCTTCTTGGTTTGGAATAGTGACGACCACAAAGTCATCAGGACGAGGTTTCCCCGTAGACATGTTAAAGCTATTTGCGGTCGTCTCGTCACAAAGTGAATTGCTGGCTGCCCAAAATTTGAAACTTAGCAATCCTTTCCAGATATATGAGATTAAGGCCAGGTAAAAAGCACTTGTGAGTTAAGCTTCCTGAACATCACGAGGAAATTCAGGTTTCCGGCCAGCCTCCAATTCCGACAGGGTGTGCTATGAATGGTACACTTTTAGGGTGAATTTGGTCCATTGTTTGTAAAGATAATCATCGGAACTATTATAAGTTCGTTTATAGATTTGAGGATGATTCAGATGTCTTGTTTATTGGTGGACAATCTCTGACGAAATTTACAGAACTGTATGAAGCAAACTAATTATTCGATTCAATATGACACCAAAATTAGACTTCAGCTAACCGACGGTGGTTTCCGATAACTTGACAAATCGATTTACGTGGTGCCCGACGACGTGCTTTTCACCGGATCTAACCCGAGTTAACATGGTAGGAGTTGGGTTCAAAAACTGTCCGTTCCTTACGCGTGCAGCTTCAGTTATAGAGCGCTTGCAAACTCGCGCTGTTCGTGGTCCTCTTAATCAGTGTCCATTGCGGTACGAATCAATAACCGGCGACGGTTTTGGGCCGCTCAAATAGGCAAAATCAAGTTGCATAGCTCCATCTGGTGATTAGGTCGGAGATTCGAGTACAGAAATCGGTCCCACCCAACATCCTGCAAGAACTAGACGGATTACCTCAACAAACGATCGGCTGGATTTTCGAACCACGAAAATCGCGCTTGTCAAGTGAACCAACAAAAGTCTTCGCCGGCGTGTATGATTCATATTGTCCGATGAGGGGCACCAAAATCAATGTACGTACCACCCCTTCCAGACAACTTGAACGCAAACTTAAATGTAGTAATGCTCTTAGAAACTGGCTTGGACAGGCATATTTGTCAGAAAACTTGGAGGAGGAGTATGCGGGCGTACGAATGGATATGTACCCCCGGTCCTTCCCAATGTTCCTCTATTGTCGTTTAGCACCAAAAAGGCATACGCCAACACCGTTATTTTGAAGGGTGTCTCGACTCTGTTTGTTCAAACGGTCTGATCTTTATGGCGTCGATTAGAATCCTCAGTATTCCGTCAGGCTAATCAATTTTAATTGTAAATGCGTTAGGGAAATAGAAATTTTCCAGTTTTACCGGTACAAACATGCCAACAACTGAAGCCGAAGAAAATGAAACGATGAAACACCTGCCGAAGCCAGGAGATTTAAAATTCTCCGAATTTTTGAGATTTCTTGAGCCATTGGACCACGCTGCTGCTAGCTATTTCTCATCTTTGAAATAGCCACCTTTGAAGGATGGGAGGTGGAACTGTCCGGCGGCGTGTGCTTTATTCCGCGTGTCTACGAACTGCTCTGACTTATTTCACAGCTATCAGGGCCCCACCACGGACAGCACACAAGCGTCAGACGTATTGCACTAGCAAGAGCGAGTTAGTGATCATTCCGCCTGATTTGTATCGTCAAAGAATGCCAGGGGCTGAGGCGTCAACGACACGGTCTTTTACAATACCATACGACTGTCAGTTTACATTGTTAACCTGTCCAAAGTCACTGCGTGCATTTCTAGGCTAAAACATATTTTGATGTACTTGATTAATGACATGCGAAATTACGGTGCACCACCGCTGTAGCGCTAAATAAATATGCGATCCCTGCCCAGCGGTAGCTTCGGATAGGGCTTGAACACTTCCGCGTCTCACTGCTTCAGGCAAAAACCATAATCGCATGTTGCCGGCCGTGGATTGTGGTCTAAACTTGTTTACGAGGTTACCACTCAAAATCTTGCCCAGTGGCATATCACCCAGCGAACGTAGTGCTGATTGTCACAGGCATATGCAAGACCAAATAGGACTGTTCCGCAGTCCATTGGGCAGCCATTTTGAAATGTGTTCTTATCAACAAATATCTGCATTCAGCTTTATTCAGACATTTTTATGGGAGGTGGTCCAACGCAAAACCCGGGGCCATTCCCCAGAAGTGGCCTTGAAACAGTAGTTTACACAACAGAACATCATCAATCCCTCGGCTATGAACAACTAAACCTTTTGTCGTCATTATTATGTGGGGCCAAAGTGGCTTTGTTCGTATTAATGAACTTCACTATATGCGCCATCATATTTCCAGCTTTGACCCAAACAATACATAGCATATTAGTCCCCCAATAATTTGGGTTAATGATCGCACTGCGCGGTGCGTTCGAAATTGGTTTCGTTTTTCCCTCGTGCAAACTTGTGAAAGAATTCTTTCGCTGTTCAATCTATTTATGGAGTTCACATGCGTCATTTGTTGATTTTTTTTCACTCTAACGTAACATTTACGTGATAACCTCTTTTATTTAGCACTCAGTTCTTATTTTGCACCAATTCCCAATTATGACCCAAATCAATACAGGCTGCTCTCTGCAGCAATCGATGGACCATAACAGATGTGGGGGAAATGGATGTCTGCCGAATGCAAGACGTGGAATGCAATGCCACACCTGTAAGGCCTAGTGGCACTTTAAATGCACGGGTTTACAGGACGACCAGGTGAGCCAACTAGCTAACTCTCCTGACCCGTTTGTCTGCGCCAGCTGCATCTACCATAAGGGTGCAGTGCATTCCGCAACTAAGAAGAGGGCCATCAAAAGCGAAACCAAAGCTCCATCACTAAATCGAAAAGGCCAGTGTGAATTTTTTGCTATGATCGGAATACTCAACGCGAAACTGGAGCTTCTTTCCAAAGCTCTGAAGGATGCGAACACAAATAACACAGCGGCCTGGACGGAAGTTGATGAAGAACTTTCTTCTCTAAACGAGTGCTTTGCGCTATCTTTCCCAAGTCCGCTGGCTGCGAAGAAGGTCATCCAGCTCTCTGATGCGGCAATATAAACCGCCACTGAGTCTTTAGTGGACAGGGGCGTAAGGGAGAGCGG